>JAUCNO010000318.1:11007671-11065757 GCA_032353835.1 Enteromius viviparus
AGTACTTATACATTACTTGTATCCAACCGGAATAGTATTATTACACAAAATGGCCAAAATAACTCCATGATTGTGGTGGGGACAACAAAGGGCACTTTATAGTGATATTGACACAACCGCCTCTTCTGCTAGATTTCCATGCTGTGGTCGGGCTTACCCATGCGACGCATGCCATGATGAAGATCAGGACCATCCGATGGAGCTGGCCAACAGAATGATCTGTGGTTATTGTGCCAAAGAGCAGGTCAGCAGGAGAAAGCCATCTGGCTGAGGATTATTTTCACCACAAACCCCCTTAACCTAGATATTGCATTGAAATTAGAGACAAATTAGACAGGTTTTCCGCTTGTTAAAACCTGTGGTTTTTGGAAAATTACAATCCTGGAAAAAGGTTTTGACCCAAATTTTGCCAAGACAAATAAGACCGCAAGACATTAGTTCCCAGAACAGGAACGAGTATGACCTGGGTTTTGTCTGGTCATGATTCAGTATTTAGATTTTCCAAAGAAATGTACTTTTCTTGAAGCACATACAATCTAAAAGATTTAGAATTAAATCATTTCCCTGTTAAACTAAAATAAAATATGAAAAATATTTTAAATTCTAAATGTGTTTAGATTGGATTTTTTTTTTATCCTTTTGGTTTCAAATATTTTGAAGATTTTATGACCACAAATTTATCTGAACACATATTTTGGATCTCGACTCACCAGTTGAGAAACACTGGTTTCTAATATGCTTACAATTTTTGTTTTTTCTTGTAGCCATACAACAATGGTAAACCTTGCATTAGTTGTGGAAGTATGATGACGAGAGGATCCTTCACAAGCCACTGGGAAGGTGGTCAGGGCTGTAGAAACAAGATTAAGATGAGCAGGTATGTGCGATAAACCCTCTGGCAGTGAATTATAGTGTAGTATAACATGTACCTATTGCCATGCGTGCTGCAACATCATATATTTTGTTTGATAAATATTTTATGCACACTGACATTTGTTGACAGCCTAGAATATGTTATATATGGATATATATATGGATATTGCCTGATTATCTTTTTATTTTCTATACAGGAACGACCGTCAGAAATACGCCAGTGCAAATAAAACGGTGCCTAACAAAAAGAATAAAGAAAAAAGTAATTAAAGATACCAGAGGATCTTATTCTCAACCAATCATATATTACAAGTCAGGTATCTAATCACGTAAAAGTCATCAAATCACATTTTTTAATTTTCTTTTCAAATGATTTAACAAAATGTTTTTGTTGCAGTGTACAATGAATTTGAAATAAAATACACTTGAGAGATATATATCCAGCATAACATGCAAACTGTTCACACTTTTTGTAGATCTCCTATCTTTTTGTTTGCTAGTAGTAAAAACATATTGTATGTGCATAAATTCATTACATCTTTGGTTTTAGATTGCTTACAAAATACCTGAAATGATGCAAGGCAAGAGTCATTTAGACTTCAGAACTTTGCTAAAGGTTACAATCATTATGATGTGAGATTTTATTATTATTTTTAATTATTCACTGAACATCTCTCTCTAAAATTTTTTTTTTTTTTCAAAATGCAACCAAATCAAATTATGGATATATCCATAATGCAGTAATGCAATAAGTAAAATATGGAATGAAATATTTCTCTGCATTTTCTATGATGGCAATTCAAATAAAATTATGTACAGAAATTGTTTTGTTGTTGTTGCTGTTGTTATTATTAATATGGAATGATTACTACATTACACTACATTCAGTTATGGTCATAAGTTTACACACCCCTGAATCTGCAAAATGTTTATCTTTATGGATGTTGGTCTTGATGGACTATATCTGCTACAAAAACCGGTGCGGCTTCGAAAATGTAATGTCATATGTTGTCATATGAAAAAGCATGCATTGATTTCGTAGCAGATCTAGACAGGTAGAGCTGGGGGAGGTGGAGGGTTTCAGAGGAAGCTGAACTAGACTATTTACTGCAAATGTTAAGCAAGCAATTTCATTAGCTGAAGTATCAGCAGCTTGTGCTATGTAGTAAATTATGTAATAACAAGATGGTGTAAATTGACCATAAAAGGTCATTATTAGGTTATTTGTAATAGCGCAAGCTATATTCAAGCTTCGATTTATACTTTTTTATACTATGTTTTTATCGTTTTCTTTTATTTTTTTATAGTACTGCCCTGAAGAAGCTATTTAACATAAAAGATGTTTACATATAGTCCACAAGACAAAATGACTGAATTTATATAATGGCCCAGTTCTTTTAACATTAACAAACTGTTACCGATAGTATAAGGTCCTTGGCATGTTATTGGTAAAAGCACAAGTTACATTTGATCTATTATTTAAAACTAAATGTGTTTTTTGGTTATTTTTTGATTAAATTGGTAATACCAAAGCAGGAGAAATGGCAGACACTGTTATTATTTTGTTGTCTTCAGAGTAGAAGGTCCTTGTTAGGTTTTATTTAATATTACATTTAAAGGTCTAAGTAAAGTTAAGTTTTTAATATATCTGGCTGTACATTCAGAAACAAATTGATAAATGATCCATTCAATAACCCAGACTCTAAAGAGACTGAAAGACTAGGGGTTTTGGAATAGCCTTTCTATTGTGCCAGGATTTGAAGGAATTAATCCAGCATAACATTTGTTTACTACCGATCTCGTTTCACCGAAGAGAAAGTGCCTTGATAGGACGTTCAAGTCGGGCTCGGCAGTATAAATAGGGCTGGGGTATTCCCATCAGCATTCACTTGCATTTGCTCAATCTAGTAGCAGGATGTGGAACATCACAGAAGTTGCTCTTCGGCTCCCGACCTCCAAGGCTTCAGACCTTCTCCTTCAGCCCCTTTGGGACTACCTGTTGTTCCGGCACTACACCTTGATCTCGTCTCCATTCTTCCCAGTGCTGCTTGCCTTCTCCTGCTACTTCACCTTCAGCCTCCCCTTCACTATCCTGGATGTCCTGGGAGAGAGAGCTCCTCTTTTTAAGTACAAGATTCAAAAGCAGCGGCGTCCCACCATCTGCATGATGCTGAGGACTCTGGGAACGGCGGTGTACAATCATCTAGTGTTTGTTCTTCCGGCTGTGTTGATCACCAATGTAGTAATGCCTGCGCCTCCACTTCCAGCGGTTGCTCCAACAATATGGGAACTGATCTCCGGGGCGTTGGGTCTTTTGCTCATCTTTGACACCCAGTACTTCTTCTGGCACTTGGTGCACCACAAAAACCATCACCTGTACAGATGGGTCCACGCCATCCATCATGATTACATCTCGCCGTTCTCCTGGTCCACCCAGCACCTCAGCGCTGTGGAGTTGATGAACGTGGGCTTCTGGAGCCACATCAGTCCCATCCTGCTCAGGTGTCACCCTCTGACCATATGGACTCTGTCTGTTTTCAGCATTTGGATGTCTGTGGAAGACCATATCGGCTACGATCTGCCTTATTCGCCTGGCCACCTTGTTCCTTTTGGGCTTCTTGGAGGAGCGATGGCACATGACATACATCACCAGAAACCCAGCAGTAACTTTGCACCCTTCTTCAGTCACTGGGACAGACTCTTTGGCACTGCCGTAACAGTGAAACCCACCAAGAAAACTGATAAAGAGAAGTAGACGGCTTCTTCGGTTTTAAACCATACATTTGTGTAAATACAAAACTTGTACAAATCTTGTATTTTTCTATTCTTGTATTTTTGTTGGCATTGAGGTTAATAAAGTTTTTTTTCTATATTTTATTGTGCTATGTGCTTTTAATGTGTTATGTCTTGTAACAAATTTTCAGAATATTAAATGCGGTCCAGTTTTTAATCGAATATAAAACAATCTGTTGCCCTGTTTGGTCTCTAAGCCACACATTCACATTTACAGAAACAAGTGACATTTCTCAGCCAAATATATTTGTTATATATTAGAAAACATATGTGACCCTGGAGAACCAAACTAGCCACAACAGTCTCAATTTTTTCGAAATTGAGATTTATACATAATCTGAAACCTGAATAAATAAGCTTTCCATTGATGTGCGGTTATGACTGGATAATGTCTGGCCGATATATATGAAAATCAAATAAAGTTTTTAGCAATGCGATATATTAATGGTAGGAAATGTAAAATATATCTTCATGAAACACAATCTTTACTTAATTTCCTAACGATTTGTGGCATAAAAGAAAAATCTATAAATTTGATCCATACAATGTTTTTTTTTTTTTTTTTGCAATTGCTACAAATATACCTCAGCGACTTAAGACTCACTTCAGGCTCACATATAGCAAAATCTCTAAACCTGAAATTTATTCCAATTAGCAGCAGCCAGAAGGTGGTAGCACATAACAGCCTTGTCTTCGCATTAATTACAGCCAATGATCTGATATTTTACAGATTTACAGTAGTTGACAATGTCATAATATTTGCTAACTAACCCGATTACTGAGCCGGGGAGGTTTAAAGACAAAGCTAGTGCTTTCCTCCAAATCACTACCAAGAGTTTATAACAGATTAAAAGGTCAAATATTCCTCTACCAGATATAATCTTTGAAAGTATTTCCTTGCAAATCTCTGTTAATAATAATGCGTATGTGTTATATGGATTAATGCGCCGCCGGATCTCTACTGAAAAACAGTAAAGAAAATCGAAATATGTAAAGTATATGTAAAAGTTTGTGAGATCTTAAAAAAAAAACTCAAAAAGAAACAGTATTTTTTAGGAAAGTGATAGTTTTTTAGGATTTTTTGTTGAATTAAATGTTTTTTTTGCAACTACTTGTTAAGTTTTTAACTACTTTAAGATGTTCATATAACACAGCTGAGAATGCCTCAAATTCTACCATACAGCTTTAAGAAGTGATGTTTTGCAACAAATAATTAACTGTATATTGAATGTTATACGTGTTAAATGTGGACTTACAATGCCAAGAAAAGACTGTGGACCACATAAATAGAAAAACATTAAAAAAGCCTGTAAAAAGATGTAACTATATTCACCACGCAAACAAGTCTGAGAGGTCATGACAGAAGTTATTGGAGTGCAAGTGTTCTTCAAATTATATTAGATTATAATTTTGCAAATAAACAGCTGGCCTGATTCACTATCGGAAGAGTCAATATGGCTCTCCACACATTTACATTTGCCCAGAGGCGTAAACAAAAGACTTGCATGAAGAACACTAATTGTCAGCGTCTCAGTGTGTTTTATGGTTCATTTTATCAGCCCTTCCGCATCTGAAGCATGAAAACATCTGTATGTATGCAATGATGACTTCAATCAAACCTCACGCTCATTTCAAGGTCTGTGAACAACCGAAGACAAACACAGACCACAGCTGAACACTTCGCAGCATGTTTACTGTGAACGAGGAAAATCAAGAGAAAAGAGAACATAACCTCTGAATAAAGTGAACTGTGTTGGACTTTTTTCTTTGGGTTTTTTATCACTGCGCTAGTTGATGAAAATATCCAAGGCACACATCGAAGAATAGAAATAGAAATACATTAAAAGAGTTTAAATTTTATTGCACTCAAAACATTAAAAATGCTTGAAACTTGAAAACAATAAATATGACCTTAAGAATAAATAAAAAAAACAACACCTGTTAGTGCACACTCTTATTAAGATATTGCACAAACATATTGGCAATCTGTCCGATGTTCTCTGTCGGATGCATCTTGGTGTAACTGATGAACTGACGTCTGAGTTTCCTCAACTCCACCATGTTAAGACTTCTTGTGAGTTCAATGTATTAAAAAAGTTAAGGTAAGTAATGCACATTGCATTTGCAAATAAAATCTTTTTTTGTGAATAGATTTTTTGTAAATAGAATTACAATGTTATAAAAAAAAATAATTATAAATAAATAAATATATATATATAATTAAACTTAGAATTTTTTTAAGTAAAAAAACTAAAAACAATTACAGTCCATAACTGATTAGAAGTTAGCAATGTAATCTATTTGATTTTATTAAGTAATATATTCGAACTACTTTTTGATTACTGTAATATATTCCATTCTTTGTTATTGTAGGATTACAAGGTCTTAGATTTACTGATCCTACATCCTGACATAACATCATAAGAAACTAAGATGAAGTACATTGTATTTAGCATTTAAAGTAAAGGTTATCAACAAAAAAATCTATTAATAATTTACACCAGGGTTTCTTGACCGTGTTGCCATGGTTTTCCACAGAATGCGGCTACTTTAACACTCTTTGCACAAGATGCTTTTATGTTTGTAGGTTAAAGCGATCCCTGCAAACGCAAGTTTTTTCAAGGGAACCCTGCCAAAAAACTAGTATTTTACCCCACTGGAACACGATTTTTACTGGGAATGCCCACTGAAAAGCAATTAAGCTAGTTTTGAGTAGCGATTGGGCGGGTTTTGCTATAAAAACCTGGCAACCCTGGATCATGAGTTGATGAAAATCTAATTACTAAATTCTGGGCCTTTCAAAATGTTAAGTTAAGAATTTGAAGTTTATGTTATCTAGTTTACATGTAATCAGATTCTACATAATGCAGGACAAAATTGCATATTTATACTGAAATGAAATAGTATTGCATTGTATTTCCAATCAGTTAAATGTAAACTTGCTGAGCATAATAGAATGTGTTGAAAAACTAAAATCTTAACCCCTTAGTAAACTTGAATGGTAGCATATGCTGGTACCTAGATGCAAGAATCTCTAATAATTAACCATTTGACTCACGCATCATTTCAAAGGGCCACCTGCACCGGTTTATCTTGGTACGTGTATAAAAGCATTTACAGATGCATTGCCAGGAAATTGCAACTGCATCAGAAAGAAATGATATTCTTTGATGTTTGTGTATTTATTACATTCGTATAGGTCCAACCGGACCCGTTTATTACTTCAACACATCTTCAATTAACATTAAACGGATCAACTTCCCGACAGGAAGTTGCAGTTAGGCTTATTAAAATTCCAAACTTGATCTTGGTTACATGTTGTAAGCGTTTCTAATGCTTTGTCTGCGTATGGCAGGACATTTCTGTGTTGTCACAGTTGTTGGGTGACTCAGCAAAGCAAGACGACTGTTTTACATGTCCTCCCAAACGAAAAAAGAAAAAAGAAATTCAAAGCTAAAGCTAAACGTGCTAGAATAAAGGATATCTTTTCCGTGGCTCCAGGAATGGAAATGAGATCTCCGGGGATGCTGGTCTTCTGTGACTCAAGAACAGCCTGAGACATAAAACAACCCATATGAAGACACACGCTATTGATACTGATGGTTTTGCTATGCAAATGCAAACTATAAACACTCACCTGTAGGCAACAAAACAGAAAGTTTTTCTATTTTTGTAACTGAACATCTAAATTGATGGAAATCGTACCATTAGGACATCTTGGGTGACTTTGTCCAACTCGTATAGAAAGTTTGTGGATGAAAGCGGTTGCTGTAAAAAGGAAAATAAAAACTTCTTATATTCACTCAAGGGGCAATAAAAAGTACATAACATTGCTATATACTCATGCATAATGCATTACTAGTACTCTTACGCTCAGCGTGGACTGATTAGGTGGTGGTGCTTTTCGTTTAAAAAGTGCATCGCAGATGGCTTCAAATGGAAGCGAGTCCTCTTTCTGAACAGTAAAGAGTGGACTATCCCATCTATTCCTTGAATCAGGGGCTTCAAAACGCTGTATTAGAGCATCCAGACTGTTTTTTAAAAAAAGAGAACAGGTTATTCAGTTTAGATTATATATTTAGTATCTTCATTTTAGAATGTTTTGAGAATACAGTTCCATTTAAAAGTTTAGGGGTGAGGAAGATGTTTAAATGTTGTCTCCTAATGTTCAACAAGGCTTTATTATTAAAAAAGGCAGTGAAACGTTAAACGTCAAAATAACTTCTATTGTAACATCTGAAAGTCTTTTTATCTGTGATAAATAAGATCAGTTTTCAGCAGCAGATTTGGTGAGATTTAATCAAAAAGCATGCATTATTATCAATGCTGATAAGATCTTTTTAAAAACCATATTATTTTATGAATACATGTTCATTGAAGTTTTATTTTCTTATATATATATATATATATATTAGGGCCGGGACTTTAACTTGTTAATTTAGATTTATTAATTACACAAAAATAACGCTTTACACTTTTTTTACGCATTTTAATCGCACTTATTTTTGCACCGCGGAACGTTTCTCACTGGATGAGTTTCAGCGTACCGATTATACTAGAGCACCAACTAGCGTTTCTAATGTTTTGAATGCACTTGAAGCAGGGCTCTCGAGTCTCACGCATTCACCGTGAGACACACGCATTTCAGCCAGTTAATATGCTTTCACGCCACACCTTGTATTTCTCATGCTGAAAAGTAAGAGATAATTATAACTTGTATATACAATTAATAGACGAGACGCAAGCATACGATGTACCAGCTTGCCAGTACGTTCGTTACTAGGCAACATGGGTGTGCGCACGCACACACGGAGTGGAATTTGAAATCGCAATAATGACGAATGCGGCAGGTAATCCATTCATTATTTATTTATGTGTATTACTTCATTTTATGATTCCTGGATTAAATCAGTTGCCTGTGATCGAAGATTGTGTGAGCTGCTGCTGGGAATTATTACCAAATTCGTACTAGCATTGTGTTTTACTTAAAAAAAAAAAAAGTTTACAGAAGGTCTACCTACCAATAGGGTTCCTGAATTTCTTAATGTAGGCTACTATATTTCTAAATATCCTCTTGCTACATTTAATGGCAATATTGCACTGGTCTGTTGGACTTGGTTGAACAAAAATAAACAATATTATGTAGCTCAAGCTTATGTATGCCGTCCTTATTCAATGGTATACTAAAAATTCATATGAAATTTTTAGCTGATTCTCTGCAATGAATGGATGCCGCCAGAACGAGAGTCCAAACAGCTGATAAAATGTCACAATAATCCACAAATAATCATCACGAATCGATCAATTAATATCTTGTAAAGCAAAATGCTTTATGTTTGTGGAAACAAATCCACCATAAAAATGCTTCTTTATATTCAAACCATGGTTGATTTATCAGCCGTTTAGACCTTTTTACTGATGGCACCCATTCACCGCAAATGATCAGAGTTTCTCCAAATCTGTTCAGATGAAGAAAAAATTCATCTATATGAGAGTAAATATATTTTTAGTAACTTAAGTTACGTTTGACTGAACAATGCTTATATAACAACAATGAAACAAAAGAAAGAAATGCTTACATTTCCTGTGTGTACTGAGCATCAGCCTCTCTGCCTTTATTCCATTCTGAGCTCACGTCATTTGACGTCAAACAGTACACCTGCAGGTGTTACAGAGTTAGGTGAACTAGTACATACAAAAATAGCATGAAATGTGATGATTTTTAGGAGTTCACATACCAAGCAATGAGGCGTCTGTGTGTGTTTAATAAGACAGAACAGCTCATATCTGTAGCCTAGAAATTAAACAATATTAGTCCTCAATCTAACGCCAGACTAAAAACTAAAGAGCCACATGCAAACCCAGCTCTTAGACCAAGCTATGTTAATATAATGCTGCAGTCTGTTTGTCCATAAAGCAATTTAAGAAATGTGTTATACTCCTGTTCTAAAGGTCAAATAAAACTAAACATATAATCAATGATCAAAAGGCAAAAGATCATTTTAATAGAGCAAACATTGATTTACCTTTAATATAATTCAAGGCATCAAGAATCACAATGTCGTCTTTACTGACTTTCCTATATACAAAGAGAGAGATTATTTCCATCAAAAGTAGCTCCCTACTTAAATGCAAGTGCATAATTACAATTAGTATACAATTATAATTATGCAAAAGAAAATTATACACTTTTATGTAACCAGCATAATGATTGGTGAAAAAATTAAACCCAGCATGAGATGTACCAGCACGTTTCTATCCAACTTCAGAGCAAGATTTATATTTGCAAATGAAACTAGAAAAATCCATCATGTTAAAAATGTAAACAAGATTAGACATACTTCCTTGCTTTATTACAGAGCTGGTGCTTTTTAGTGCAAAATCAGTTCAAATCAAGAAAAAAGGGACAGTTTGTGCTGGACAAATACTGGAATTCATAAATCCTTTTTTTAAACAACATTAACACATGTACATACAATTATAAGTACATATGTTTGGTACATATGTTTTTAAGTTAGACTGTATTTTTATCATCTTGAACATTTTGCATTTAACCATTGTCATTCTTATGCATGACAGCAGAGATATTATTAAGATAAATGATCACCTCTCCACTTCAGCTCTCAGTGCTCCTCTCAGATTCTTCTCTTTCTGTGAATCTGTGGTTAAATGTAAAAGTTTGACAGACCAGCTTATACTACATACAGGTTTAAGAGCTTTGTTTTTCAATCCGAACAGTTATGGCGCTCGTGTAATACTCTTTAAACTAGGGACGTGTTCCTCAGTAAGACAGTCCCTTGGCTTCATTATTGTCCTGACACACATTTATATCAATACATATATTTGTATCGCGGACTCCCAGCAGCTTCTCACCTGCATATACAGAGTTCTTGTCAATTCCTTGATCTTCATCGCCGACTATATGAACCTTTCTTTCTGTATTTTGCGTAAAATACTCTTTCAATTCATGTGCTCGTCGGGTTTTACCACTGCACGGGTAACCACACATTACTACTAGAGGCATTTTAACACTGTAGTCTGGATGACGGGTGGAAATTCATGCTTTTCTTCTAAGCTGCGTGTGAGATTTTCTTCTTCGCGCGCATGTGGTTTGCGGTATGGTCTGTGCACTGCTGCCCTCTACAGGTCAGGGGTCAGAAGGTAAAATGTTGCAGGTATAGGGTGGGAGTTTCAACACAGTTCCCATAACACTTGACTTAGTAATTAAACTGTTTTAAGTGGTTTGAGTTTCCAAAGGTGGGTAAATCATTTAACAGGGATGGGTAAACATGGTCTGTTACTATGTCATCACATGTTGGTTGTCTCTGAAATGTAAAAGGCTGAGATTTGCAAAAAACTGTTTTATATAAATCGGCAAAAATATACATATTTCTGAGTTGAACTTTTAGAGATATTTAAATGAATAGCCCCGTCATTTATTTTATTAGTACATTTACAGTCTTTTTTAAATAATAGTTCAAGTTGCCGTTTGCTTATACAAGTATAGGCTGTCTTATTTATACTGCATGTGTGTATGTGCACATACACATACATTACACACACTCATTTTATTACAGCCGTTATCAATTAAAACATACAGCTGCACATTATTTATGATTTTGAATAGTTTATTTTTAAATCGTTTTTTTTCCATTTGCTTTCAAGGGTCTCTCCTCATACATGTACACACACACAGCAATCAGTTAAGCTAAATGCTTTTAATTTATTTTATAAGAATAATATTACCTTTTTTAATAAAAAAAAAATCTAATTTCAGTCATTGTAATACTTCAGCTTATAGAAATGATACAATCTTCTTACTTATAATTAGAAATAATTGTACAAATAATAATATTGAATAAACATTTTGTTCACACTGTATAAAGACATTTTAATGGTGCTCTATATTTTACTAAAAAGCGTCAATAACCAATCTCACATTAACAATTTTAAAGCTTCAAAAAAGAAAACTCCTTACCTCAATGAACAAATCCTCCAAAGCCCCGAATGAATCAGGGAAATCTTATTGCAAACCCAAAGAGAGGATAAGCTGATCCCAGTGGGAGCTTTTTACCATAATTAGCATATGATCCTTTCAGTGTTGTTCATTAGTTTCTATGACACGTCTGCTCAGTCATAGTTGCTCATTTGAAAGAAATATAAATAAACAGGTGCAAATGCCAATTTAATAGAGCAAAATATAAGACTGATCTGCAGTTTCACCTGCTTTTTAAAAATATATTTGTTTTATTATTATTACAACTTACCCAACGCATTCATTCATCCATCAATCCATCCACTCAGACATCCAGCCACGGTTACAATTCAATAATGAATAAATATTTAGTTGTCTGATAAGCCATTAAAAGCAGACACACATATAAACGCACATATTTTCTACACAACTATAAGGGTTGTCAAAATAACATTTTATTTCAATTATATCAGGAGCGTTGTCACTATAGGTTCCTTTTTTCAATGTAGTTTTTCAAAAGCTTTACCATGAAGTCCATATCCTGAAAAGACGAATGAAGAAAATGTATAATCACAAAGCATCAATGCACTGTTTTAACTACATACATTCTGCAAATAGCGCTAATCACCTGATCATAAACATCTCGCGTCCTCTTAGGATCTTCAAGCTGAGCCTGAAGAGCAACTTTGAGCACCTCCTGAGTGATCAGCTCCCTCAAACCCTCCGAGCTCCCCGAACCTCCCAAAGTATTCCTGGGAGGCTTTGAGGAGGACGGAGAGTCCTGGAACTGGCTGTTTGAAATGCTCTTCTTGCCCATGAAATGACCTGCAAGAAGAGAACGGATTTAGTGCTTATGCTCTAATTTGCATAAGCACTAAATACAAGGTTAAATGAAAGCGTACCTGTCGCCCAGAGATTCCCGCGCGGATGCACTTTTATTTTGGAAACTTTATTTCGCAGCTCCGTTAAATCGAGACTGACCGCGGTGCTTAACGATATGTTAAAAAGCATAACGAAAGCAAATAGTCTGTATTTGCAGTGTCCGTCTTCAGAACTCACAGCCATCTTCTTAAGTGACTGTGGGTGGATTCCTCCCTTCAGACCTCTCTTCGTTCTTCTGGCGGCGGTTTTTATACGACCCGAGTTGGGTGGGATGCCAAACGCCTCTGAGGTCACTGTTTTAGTCACTGAACTCACATAACGACAGCAAACGCTTAGTCTGGTTGAATGAGGATGGGAAACACTTTGTGACGTGCGTTGGCTGTGCGCATGCAATTTAATTGAATTGATATCATGGAAAAACGTTTTGAGGCGTTGGGCTTTCATAAGGCTTACATTTCTATAGTTAAGAATCGCGTGCATGACTATGTAATAAAGATAGTTCTGAGGAACTATTGTTTTTCTTTTAGGTCTAGTTCATAAGAATCATAGAGTAAAATGAATTTAAAGATGCATATACCGCTTGAATTAGCTGCACATTTTCTAAGCAATAAAACATTACGCATTTTTAATATCCGATTTTGATACATTTATGATATATATCCGGCTGCAGTATGAAGACTATATACGCTGTAAAACTGGGAAAGATTTTTCCTTGAAATCTTTGTTTACAATAAAACGCTACTTCAGTTGATTCATTTAATTTTACATGGCATTTCTGTAATTTTTTTTACACCAGTGTGACTCGTAATATACTATAAACATTTTACACAAATTAAGAGAATAAAAAAAAAATTATAAAGCAACACACTTTTAAATTTGGCTCAACATTTTTATTCGATACAAAATTTAGCCTTTAAGAAAGTTAAATCTTGACATATGGTGCAAGTACGACTGTAAAGTCAAACTGAATTTGGTATGACATGGAAAATGAACAAATACAAATTCTTCCAGTAGTTGTGTATGCACTGTCATTAAACCGAGAAAATGATAACTTGACCTTTGTGTCTAAGAGCAAGTGCAGGATGTTCACAAAAAAAAACACACCATAAAAACTGGTCACAAGAGGGACGCGTGTTCCACTGACTGAGTTACTCTTCAAATTCTTCATTCTCTGTGTACCAAAACAAACAGCCCGAGCAAACAGAGTACAGCATACTGTCAGGGAACAAAGAACAAGTGTTAGAACAAGTGCAGTGTAAGAAGAACTCATTTAAACAGGATACATTACATACCTTAAATTTGGGGTAGTCATTCATCAAAATTGTGACAATTCCAATGTAAGGCACAAACCTGTGATAGAGGAAGCATGATCAGAAATACAGTGATGTTCAAAGCAATGCATAGCATGGAATGAAACATTTGAGTGCACCTCTGAGGATTTGAGTGCTTCTGGAAGTAAAACCTATTCCATAGAATAACTGATTGTTAACACAAACGTGTGAATCTTTAAAGGAAAATCTGTCATGAGCCATGAGATTGTTACTCAATTGCATACACAGTATGCTACTGTTGAAGCCTGTACTTCCATAAAGCATCACAAAGACCTCCCTACAATCTAAAAATACTTAAAAATAAACATATTTGGTGTTGCTTGTGTGTGTGTGTGATATTATACATTTATAAATAAATAATAATTAAAAAAATGTGTTGTGTATTATATATATATATATATATATATATAAATATATATATATATATATAACACAAATAATTTTAAAATGATGGTGAAATATAAAAATACTTTACAAAAATACCAACTGCATTATTTGCAACGCTCACTATAGCATGTTTTTTGCTAGTTGGTAATGTTGCAATTCAACACGCAGCTGCTTGGTTTGGTTCATGGCTCATAATACTTTAACAAAGATAAATAAAAGCACACTACTTAACATTTGTTTGCTTAAAGGTGACTTGGGATTCTTACCCTCTTGCTCTTCCTACCACATCTTTCTTCTCCAACCAGTGCTGTCCCTGCTTGTAAAGGCCTCTGTCATCCACAGAATTATTGTCACCTTTCGTCAAGAACTTGATATCACCGTTTTCTCTGAAATCAGTAGGGATCAATGTTATTGGAAGGAACAAAGACAGAGAGTATGATCAGAAAAAAAAAAAAAAAAAGACAACTTAATACAAATACATCCTGCTACAACCCTGATAATCTTAGTAGCTCCTCCTCCCACCCCCAAAAAAATTACCAAACATGCTTCGCAGCACAAGTAACTCCATTATCATGATTGGACATGCCCCTTACTGGTGATTTGCTAGAAATGCTTTGTCAGACCCACTATCAACAATGTTTCTTAAAAATTGATATTTTTAGCCCAAGCTAGGGTGAAAAAGTATTGCATTAACACTCATGAAAACATGTGCATTGTGATACTGTACTTACTTTTCATGAATTTTTAGGACTCTGTGTACAATGGGAATTTCTCTGCCCTCGATCCTGAACACAACAATCTCTCCCACTCTGATTGGATCTTCAACACGATTTGTGAGAAAGAGAAGGTCTCCTCTGTGAAACGCAGGCTCCATGCTTCCACTACAATAATAACACCACTAATAATTAAATCTGGACAATTAATCATGATTAATCACATCCAAAATGAAAGATTGTTTATACATGTGTGCTTACTGCAATATATAAATGTATCATTTTTATATGCGTGTATATAACGTGTGTACATAATATATAGGTGTGTACATAACATATACTATGTAAACAAAAACTTTGAGTTTTGGAGGAGATTTTCTTCTTTTTTCAAACATCCAAGTGGGTTTTATATTTGCCTTCCTAACAAAAATCCAATTCTCATATTCATCAACCAATTTCTAAATCAAAATCAAGTTAAGCAAAAAATAGGGCCCAACGTTAAAATTATGGAATTATTTAAAGGCGTTTTACCTGTATTTTGAATTATGCACGGCATTATGATGCATTTTATTTTAAGGAAATATCCATAAATTTAACAAATATGTCCTAAAAGAAAGCAGTATTTTTTTCTGCATATTTTTTAATTTTAATTGTTATAATCCATAACACAACATCAGGGTTTTCCTACATTTGCATTAACTTTTTTTTGTTTTGTGATTACTGGTTAATGACAGTCACTTCACATTCTGACCTGCACAGTTTCTACAGTTAAATTAATTACAGTTAATTAGTTTTAATAGTCCTGTAAATAAATATAAATATAGGTATTAATATAACAATGGGAAAACAGCATCCTGTAAAAGATAACAAACCATGCTAAAAAGATACGACCATATTACCTGAGAACAACCACAATTGGGCTTTCACTCCCAGTTACAACCATCAAGCCTTTCCAGATCATCAAAGCAGAAGATACAATCATCCCAAAATTCAGCACCTGATAGTAAAGCTGCAAAACACGAGATACAAAACATCAGATGGCTTTTTCTTTGGCTCCTAGTTTGATAACATTTCCTAGCTGAAGTATGCGTTGTTAGTAAAGCTTACGATGACTGCTGGAGATTTAATATCTCTAGTAACGTTAGCGCAACCGCTTAAAGTGAAACTGTACTGTAATACATAAATAATAGCACTGGATAACAGAGCAGCAGCTGTTGTCAAAAAGCCCTTTTTCACACCCACTTCACAAAAAATATATAAAAGTTTAAAAGCATATTTAATATCTACAACTCGCAAAAAAGAGAATAGAGCACTAATTTGTATAAAACGTTAAAGCCACGGCCATTCAAGCTGACGTGTAGTAAGCAGAGGAAGCGCCGAGCTAACAGGCTAAATAAATACACACCTGCCGCTTATTCATTCGCCGGACATCGTCGAGGAAGTCTAATGATAACATTGTGTCTGTGTGTTAAATATGTAAGACAAAAGTCAATTAAAATAAATGCAAAATTGAGATTTTGTTGCAAACGCTTCGCCGCCACTGCTGAAGTTAGCGGATACGCGGCGACTCTTCTGGTTTCCTGACTTCCGGTAAGAAGAGGAAGAATAACCCAATGAAAGGTGATAGGTCGTTGTTTCTTTTTAAAATTGGTAAGAGCTGCGTGTATGGATGGAGTAGATGGCTCTTGAAATTTAATAATTTTGGTAATCATTTCCAAAAACTAAAAATGCAATATTTCGTATTTTCTTGTAATAGCCGTTACATATGAACACAATAAAACTTTCCCTGCTAGTGAGGCATGTTGTCACAGAAGGCCAGTCAGTGTATGTTAAATGTACCGTATCTTTCCTAGGCAACAGCAGCCCCTCGTAGCCAAGTCTTTAAGGTATGTACCTGTACAGAAACTAACTATTTAAAAACGAAGAAATCGCCTCATTGCAGATTTAAACGCATCCGACATAAAGTTTTAATCTGAAACATTATCGGTTGAATAATGAGAAAAACATTACATTTTAAAGCCCCCCCCCAAAACATCAAACCTCCGCTGATAGCACAGACCTCTCTCTCATGTCTTTAATATGTAAATATTTTTTTCCCCATACAAGCATTTTACAAAAGTGCTAAATTTGATTGTAAGAATGGCTCATTGAATATAAATGTAATTGAAACTAGTAATCTACATGGAATGAATATGAAAATATATTTTCTCTGAGTGCAGATACCTGGGTTTAAGTGAATACCTTTTAGAATAACGTAATCTCCGTAGTAGCAATAGTTACAGATGTTTAGCTTTGTGTTACAAGCACGCTACCTAATAAATATAAAATAAACATCAGACATGCCCTTCCTTCAAGACCAGCACAGCATAAGCACCACCAAAGATTGACCATCAAAGGTACTCAATTCTTCAGCATTTTTGGTGACCCTGAAAACAGCCGAAATATTACATGACTGTCTCACTTATGGCTACATTAAGTAACATACATAACATTTCCTGCGTTGTAATGTACCCAAGACAGGTTTGACGTGGTACATGAACAAAAACATACATTTGCTCTGTAGCGAACCATTGTAACACGCTGACGTGATGCTTTTGCAATAACACAAAAATAAATTATGATTATCCACATACATAGGGATGGACAAGTAAGCTGTAAAAAGTGACAATTAATTGCATGAATTTAACAGTTAATCAACAATGCAATAAAACTCTGAATGAGTGTCTGTTTTAAACGTTATTTCATATATGTGATAAATGACACGAGATATAGGATTTTACTGTAAGGCAACATGTTTGCAGTACCACATTTATCAGCTGCATATTCAGCAACCAGTTAAGTTGATTAGCAGCTTTCCATTTGAAGTCGTTTCTTCTGTTCAGGCCTTCTCTTCCTCAAATCCTCTTGTTTCTGATGCCTGTGTGTCTGTGAGCTCACTGTGGAGTTTGCTTTGCTCCACCTCTGTGGACAGGCCAGTCTTTTTTGCAGAAAGAGCTGGGGTTTCATCGCTCAATTGTTGTCCTTTCCCCATTTTCACATCGATAAAGTCCCCGCGCTCATCCGCTTCTTTGACCTTATGTACAATAATGAGGTGTCTGCTGAGTGCTAACTGAGAGGTGAAACATAGGCCGCAGTGCTGGCACTGGGGTGCGTCGCTGTCGGTTCTGTGTTGAGGTATGTGCTCCTGAAACCGGGCCTGGTCTTCACAGGTAAAGCCACATTTGGCGCAGCGATAAAGTCGCTTCAGCCTCTTGCCAGGGACGCTGCATGATGTTTCCCCACTTCCTGCTGCTCCATGAGCCCCCTCTGCTCTTCTTTTCCGTTTCTAAAAGAGAGAAATGCAGCTGCATATGCTGTACTAATCTATGTATGTTTCTACAAAATAAATAAGCATTTGTGATTACCTCGGGTTTGGGTTTGACCACTTCTTGAGATGCTAGCTTTGCCATCTGGCTGAAATCTGGGTTCTTGATTCCATGCATTAAGCTGATGTGGTTCTTTAGCATTGAGTGTTTGCCGAAAGACACCCTCTCGGTTGTGCAGTACCTTCAGGAGTTTTAAAGAAACAACACTAAGCTTTACTCTTAAGAAAGCCTGATTTAACATCTTAAAATATCAGAAGGGATTTTACCAGCACGTGTAAACTTTCTTTCTCCCATCATGGTCACTTCGAAGGTGTCGTTTAAGACTCAAGGGTGAATTGAAGGACGTTTCACATAGTCGGCACGGATGCTTTTTTACCAACTGTTGAACACAGGCACGGTCAAATGTGAAGATTTTGGATTACATATACAAAATCCTACATGCACTGCAAAGGATCTCACCTTGCCATGGCTGGTCTTCATGTGATTGACGTAAGCATCTCTGTCGGGGACCCACAGGAGGCATTCTCCACAGGTCCAACCAGCCTTCTTCATACTAGCTTCAGCACTTGACTTCTGTGCAGCGGAACTCTCTCTTCCCTTAATGCAGGCCTCATTAACAGGTTTTGTCAATCTTGCTTGGAGGCTTTGTGGTGATGTTTTATCAGAAACAGTTGATGTCTCCATCTTTTTGGGGCTTTTTTCTGCTTCGTCTCTGAAAACTCCACCATGGACAGTCTGCAGATGAAACAGAGAATTTTATTTCACTTTTAACCCTTACGTACTGTTGGGGATGTTTTCATCCACTACGGGGTGATTTTGAGTCTTAATTTGGCCACAACTTTCTCTGTTTCAGCAAATGGAATGAAGTCTTATTTTGACATTTTGGGAAAAAGCTTTGAAAATTTTCAAAAATTCAATTCACTGTGAGAAAATTTACTACCCTTTCATTATGTTCGGGGTGAAAACAAACTACATTAAACTGCTGTAAAAATGTATCAGATACATTTATTTTGCATAAATCTGTTAATCAACTTCAGTCCTTTTTAAAAATCCAGGATTTGTTCCTCTTTAATTACCAAGTTCATAAGTGATGTCATTGATTTGGGGGTGAAAAAAAAACACACACACACACACACACACAAAATGAGTGAGTTTTTGGCTTTTAATATGGAGTTTTATGGAGTATAACAGCAAATTATAGTGTGTGTGAGTGTGAATGAGACCTTTGTACACTTGATACGTCTGAGAAAATCAAAATATGCACCTCAGCTCTCAGAACTGCATGGAGTAAACAAAAACATATTAAGTGTATTTTTGCACCTGCTGCTTTTGATGATGAGAAGAGCAGCAAGCAACATGAGAAAGGGTTCGACTTGCACCGAAGTTTTAGAAATGATTATGCAGCCTGACCTAAGTGAGCTGCAGGATGTACTGTCTTCTCCCTCTGACACCACAGACTCAGGAGAGTCAGATCCTGATTTTGTTGTGGCACCTTCATCATCCTGTCCAGCTTCCAGTGAAGGCGAGGAGGATTCAGAGGATCCTGGATCTGGGTGGACTGGAAGAAACGGCGAAGTGTGGTTTTCCACCAAAGTGGAGACAACTCCCTTTCATCAGCCTGCCAGAGGCGTTACTCCAGGGCCAACGCGTTATGCCATCGCAAGGGTCCAGAATGAGGATTCTTTGTTCAATCTTTTGAAGATTTTTTTAAGGAGTAGATGATTGACCTTATTGTCAGCATGACAAACCTCCATGGTCGCCACACATGTGAAACTGTTTTACTGTTTAGTTCTCCATCTATGTGGTGCATATTTAGATTTTCTTAGACACATAAGAGGAGTGCGCAAAGGTCTCTCTCTGTCACACACAAACCCTATAATTTGCTGTTATACTCCATATCAAAAGCCAGAAACTAAGCTTTTTTTGCACAGGCCTATCTTAGGAGTTAAGGGTGCCAACTGATCAACAGTAAAAATGACAAATTTGGGAACAACAGGGAAAACCACCAACAATCGACAAACAGTTTTTTCCCCAATTCAGTGACATCACTAATGAACTTGGCAATTAAAGAGTTAAAATCCTTTTTTACATTTACTAGTTTTGATCAGGACTGAGGTTGATTAACAGATTTATGCAAAAAAATATATATATCCAATAAATTTTTTTACAGCAGTTTAACTTAATGGATGGTTTGATCTCGGACATAACAAAAGGGTAGTAAATCTGAACAATGCACAAGGGTTAAATATGAATAATTTTTTCAATATCTGAGTAATACAATACCGCTCTTGTTGTTTCGGTCAGCACTGATAAGATGAGACATCTCTAGTGCTGTGGCAGTACAATGGCATAGGGAACAGTTGTGGCAGATGCAAAAATAAATGACCTGCTCTTTGTTTGCACAATTAAACCACAAGAAGATAATAAAAATGTCTCCTGGCGCTTTCATTTAGCTACAGTATTTTACTAGAAAAAATTGTGTTTAGCCTATCTAAACATACCAAATTACATGTTAACGGACAGTTTTCTATGCTCTTAAACCTTAGAACATTGGTGTCACACCGAACGACCACCTGTCATTTGCAAGCACCCAACCGTGAGTAACATACTCTCATTTTGACTACAACACGCCTCCCAGCATGCAATCAAACTCACGCAGCTCATGCAGAACGCATGCATGACCTCTTAAAATATTTTGGGTTAACTTAAAAAAAAGAATGTTGCAATAGCTTGTTTATACTACTAGGTTATACTACAGCATATTGTCTATATCTGCTCTGATCAAATCCTAAACTCTGCAGGACAGTGCCCCTCCAGAAGCCGAGTTTGGCACATGCTTTAACTTTAGCAATACTTCAATCTGAACAGAAATGAAAAATATAATTTACATTGGAATTTATTATAAGAATGGTTTATTATAAATATATTTAAAGCGAAACAAACTACCTGCATGTGAGAAATGCACTACAAAAAAAACATTTGGGCTACAAATGCTACACGCTAACTGCAATATAAAAGTTGTTTTGAAATAACAGTTGCAGCATGAAAAAAATGACTTATAGTCTGGAAAATAAAGTATATGTGCATTATTAGATTAATCCAGACAGCACTTACTTGCTTACGTACAGGAAGTAGTTGATTAAATAATGTTCTTAATTGTATGCTTACCATCTGGTGGTCACAACAGTCTCATACGGAGCACTTTTTGTAAGTTGGTAAGGAGCATCTGCTACATGTCTTAAATGTAAATGTCTTGCAGCGCCAGACAGAAGCATTATGCATAAAATAAGTATGGAATGAACTCAAAGTGAAGTTTTCCCTTAATAAGTTTACATGCTCAGTTATAATCCAGCTATAGGGTTTTTGCAGGTCTTTGACTGAAATGTGCTGCTTAACATGCATGTATACAAGCTGGACAAATCAAAGCTACAATAGCATTCTGTAAGAATATAGGTCTATTTGTCTGACTTCACAGAAATCTGGCTAACAAAATGAACATGTAAACACATTTTATTAGTCTAAATAAATATGAAGCTAAAATTGATATGTGTGCAATATGCAATATAAATTTCCCCAATTACACTAAATAACAGAAATGTTACACATTGCAATGACCAACAGCACTGCAGGCACCTACAAACCTTGAAGTGTTGCACCAAGGGTAGCTTCTCTGGGAAGAATGAAGTGCACTCTGGACACTTGAACACACATTTACGATGATGAAAATGTTGATACAACAACTGCTTCCTCTTAAAGACTGTTTCACAGGAACACTTGTAGATCACCCTGCATAGAACGAACCCCAAGTAACTCCTCAGCACAGAGCTAGGAAAATTTATTAAGACTAAAATTATGATGTAGCAGATCAATAGATGCACTTACTGATGGTTGGGTTCACTGCCACCATGCTTGCTTTTTACATGCATCAGACAGCCATCAGAAGATTTGAAGGCTACAGGACAGATAGTGCACTTATAGAAGACCTCACAATGCTTCTCCTCAATGTGACTCTTCAAGAGGGACAGGGACATGAAAAGCATTTCACAATGCAGACACCTGAAAGAAATTTGAGCGCATCAAAGAGAGGCAGAGAGCGAAAACAACACAAAAGGCATTCGTGGTCTCAGAGAGAAAGTTCATCTTTCTAGAGGTCACAGTTCAAGGTACTTACGAGTACCCAATTTTACGGGCATAGTGGAGACAATTCTCTTTCACATGCTTCTGGATGTCCACTGAGCGACTGAGTGCCCCACATTCAGGACAGCAATAAGGAGATTTGTGTGAGTGAATGCGTTGATGGGCTCTGTAGCTGCACTTGTTGGGTAGCAGCATTGAGCAAACCTTGCACATCTGCATTTAGAGAAAGCAAAAACAAGAGTCAAAAACATAGAAGAGCGTCCACAAGAAATGCAAGGAAAAGATCTCTTCAAAGGAAAACACGTGTCATGTGTTCATCTACTGTAGAGCATGTGCCAGGTTCTTAGAAATATACTCAATGTATTTACATCGACTTTGAAAAACACTCGCTCTTTCTCTGTATAATCGAATGAAGTAAAAGATAATAACATTTCTTCCTGACACCTTAAAAACAGGCTTACTTTTCCATTATCATTATTTTCAACAACAACCAAAATGTATATAGAAAGTATTACATTTTTTAAAATAATAATTCAGAATTAATTTAGAATTTTTTGTATTTATAATTGAAATTCGTATTAAAAATATCACATACTACATTGGGAACTAATCTTGCCTTATGTCAAAATGTAAAATGTCAGCTATTTTCATAGACCTATTGACCTTAACAATCCTTTTTATGCTTTTTTTCTGCATGAAAGAGGTTTTTTTAAATAATATGATTGAGAAGCAGTTAATAAAACACACAAACAAAATTATATATATATATATATATATATATATATATATGTTTTTCTATGTACTCACAAATAATATTATTACAATAATAATTTAACTAATAGTTAATACAGTGGCATAGTCAATGCATGTGAATTGAATGTTTTATGTATTTCATGTTCTCAAAAAGAATGTCACTGACCTGACTTGTATTAAAAGTTATGCTTTGTAATTCCAGTAGTTGATTTGACTCACCAGACCTTCAGTCTCCGTTGATCTCTGATAGTGACCTGCAAGTGCTGTGTAGTCTGTCATCTGTTTATTACAGTCCAGACATTTGAATCCATGTTTAATAACTTTGTCAGGATAAAGTGGCAACACCACATGGCTTTTGGCTGACTCTGAGGCGGTGTTCCCGCATTGTATCTGATTTAAAGACTGCTTAAGCTTGGTGGGCGCCAACATCTGGTCAACAGCAATGGGCTTCATAAACAACTGTGTGCACTGCATCACCATGCCTTTGTTCTTGTGATCTCGAGCATGTGCCAGGAGAGCACATTTGTTAAAAAACACCAAGGTTTTGGAGCAGTGGGTGCATGCGACTTCAATGTGCACACTCCTACGGCTGTAATGGTAAGCAAGACTCTTTTCCAATCCGAAGGAGTCTCCGCATTCTAGACAGCAATAGCCCTGCGGTGGGAGTCTGATATTGGTGCCTGGTGGTGGATTCAGGTCAGGAACATATGTTGGCACTGGGTTTGAGTAATTCAACAGTCTGTTTAAGGTTCCAGCTGCGGTATTTGGAACAACAGCTCGTGTGTTTGGAGAGACTTTTTTAACTTGATGCACCAATGGTACAGAACTGCACACCATTGATGATGATAACTGAGAGGGCTCCTGCCTATTAGTGGAAGACCTTGCTGTAACCGAGGCAGCTACGCTATGTGGCACAAGATTTAAGTTCGCTAAGTGTAATGCCTTCGGTAGGTAGTTTGTATTGGCAAAAGAACCAATCTGTGCAGAAGCAGCCTTCTTTTGCTTGCTGCCACCATGCGTTGTCTTTAGAGCATGGCCGTTACTTTGAGTTTGAAGTTTCTTTGATTTCATGCTGGATTTGCTCCCTAGTAAAGGTGTCTTTGAGGCTTCCTGCTTTCCATCTTCAAAAATTACCTCCGAAATAGTATCGTTTGAACGATACAAAGGCAATGTTTTCGAGTAGACATCTTCAACTGAAGACTGCGATGGCGATGACCCAAATGGTGATGTAAGATCTTCTGTTTCAGAGTCTGGCAATATGCTCGTGACGGTGCGTTTGATTTCTCCGGATGAAGTTTTGATTGTCTTTATTCTGACTCGTGGGATGGCTGGAGGCGAGCCAGTAGCGACAGCTGGAGATGCTTTTCCACTGCTGTCACTGCATATACTCATTGGGCTGTCAGGCTGTTTCGCAAAACGTTTTACCACCTCCAGAGGACTTCTTGGGCTCCTTGGAGATATTGGTATTTTTGGACTAATTTTCATGGACTCTTTTGGGGTAACTGGGAAGTCCTTTAAATTAGTATGCCCACCTGGATCCTTTTTAGCATTCAGAGCTGCTAATGCATCAAGGCAAGATGACAATCTGGAGCTGTGAGCTTTGACACACGGACAGGGAGGGGAAATGCTCGGCTCAGGAGTTGAACACGCATTTATTCCACAATCTTGGATGCTGTCAATTTTAGTCTGAGAATTTTGTTCAACGGTATCATCTTTGAAAGAAGAGCCATCACACCCAAGATCATCCAAACCTTTTGAAACAGGATGTCTTTCATTGCACGTCAAGCTGGATGTGTCTGGTTTTCCATGATTGTCTAAAACAGGAAGAGGCGAAGACGTAAAGAGTGAATCAGATGGGAAGTATGAAGCCTCTACAGATTTTGGACGGTCATCGAATCCATTGCTATGAATGTCTTCAGATTCTGGACTGGATATAGGGCTAAACTGAGGCATAGATGCTGATAGTGAGGGAACTTTTTCATTCTTGTAGAGGACAGGAATCTTTTCCATGGAACGTCTCGAGCAATCTCCATTGACGGAAGAGCTATCCAGCCTTGGAAGGCTGGAAGGATGTGTCTCCGGTGAGCCAGCTGAACTCTTGAACCCATTCTGTAAAAGGTGCCCCAATTGAGAGCTCTCTTTCTCCACAAGATTTTCATAGGAGTTCTGGCGGCTAGTGTTCTTTACAATAACACTGACAGCAGGGGCATCGGTTGTAGGCACTGGGTGAGGGGTCAAAACCGTGGCATCCATTAACATTTCCGGGTGCTTAAGGTGTCCCTCTCCCTCATCTTGATTCCCGTGAATGGCTTCTTTGGCATCCAGACTGGTAGCATCAGGGATGTCAAAGGCAGCCAAGAGATCATCAAAATCAGGGGTCTTCATATCACCCATGATTGGAGGCTTTCAAAACCTGAGGCACAGAGAAATGAGTCACAATATATGCAGGTCCCATATGTGTAAAAATAGTAACTTAATACCAGTTTTAACAGGCATAAAACTACATCACAGCATCAGAATCAGCAAAATACACACACAAACTAAATTAATTGTAATCACCATTTGATTCCTGGTTAATTCATCTCAGCAGTTTTTGGTATCCATCTGTTTTTCTGCTGCGCTCCTTCATCTGTACTGCACTGACATTTCCAGGAACTTCCATAGTACTGGTCCAGCCAGCTCAAAAACGTGTTTATAGAAACATTGACTCCATTCTTAGCTTTTTAACATTACAATACTGTATACGGCAAGTAAAGTCCTGTTTTATTTTCTTTTGCCAGTCAAATTTACCTTCGCATAGTCAAGACAGCCTGTCACCATCACCTAAATTAGTTTGACATGAAAATTCTCGAAGAATTAGTTTTAGACCGACAGTACACCTTTGTACAGGCGTTACGTAAATAAAACAACAACATTTATCAAAAGTTCTGAGTTTTTCGTACAAAAAGGTAAAGAGCTAGCGTTAGCTTATATGCTAACTGCGAAAACAAACCTTTGCCAAGCTAACAAACCCCTTTAAAAACATTGCTCAAATTAGTACTACTTCACCCCGTTACACATGACCTGTCGTTTCATATATGTTAATACAGATGAGAGAGTATTTATGAAGAAATGAAAGCGGTTCGTATTGACAGAAGCGTTAGCTGTACAGTCGGGTGAGCGCTTCTCTAGCTGCTTGCATCCCAGCTCTGTAAATAACGCAAACCTGCGGTAATAATAAAACAGTCTGCGGGTATACAGCCAAACACGGTTTTAAAGCAACCTTTCAAAAGCCATGCAAATGGATGAGCAAGTCAGCGTAAGGTATGATTGATTTGTGAGGTTTATAAAAGTGAGTTGTTTACAGTTGCTCGCTGTCTGCTAGCTAACAGCTCTCTTCCCTTCCTGTGAGCGCGAGGACCCCGCTCAACGCCACGGGCCTTGGCTCAAATACTCAGTAGCTGCCTACATAGACAGCATTTTCGGACAGCGTCCCCCACCATTTAGAAGACGCAAAAGCGCATACGACGCGCAAAAAAGCTGTATAGTATAGGCTCAACCACAGACAATTAGCGATGTCTTCACAAGCAACAAGAGCAACTAGCCTGTCTCATAAAGCATGTTTATAAGGGTGTTTGTTTATATAGATGGGACAAATTACATTTAGGAAAAAGTCGTACGACTGAACAACTTTGCACGTTACAAAATAATTTGTCTTCGTCATTTTGTATTAGGCTCTTTTTTTAAAGGCGTTACCATTACATTTTCAATTTTTGACTAGACAATTTTTTTATATAACACTGATGACATTATTTTAGATTAGCTATAGATTAGACAGAAGGTTAAAGTAAGTTTCAGACTTTGACAGGGTGGAAACGCGTTCTGTCTATTGAAAACAATATCTTTCTAAAGAAACTGCCAAGATAAAGGCAGGTAGGATTTGGGTTAACTTGTGCTGATAACACGTGTATTTATTAGCCCATATAATCACTGGGATAACCAAAAACACAAATTCCTTTGGAAATACGTAGCCTGTTGACAATGCACGCTAAAATGAACAGTCAGATTCCGCAATATCAAGTTATCACTTTATATCAATGTCCAAATACAGTTGGCCTTTTCCTAATTACTTAGCCTATGTGATTCTTTGTGATAGCTTCTCTGTTATTCAATATGTAGTTTCCACAAAATGTAGGTAAGCACTGATCTTAATGTTTCACATGCTATTTCTTTTAAAACATTTACATAAAACAACCTGATCAAATAGGCTTAAATATTGTGCAATTAAATACACATAGAGTAAGAACTGCAGTAGCTGAATTCCATTGCCTTTGAGACAGTAGAAACAAACACACCAACTTCATATTATAACTGTAATAAAAAAAAAATACATAAAAAATATTCTAAAAGTTAGTTTTTTTTAATAAAGCTGGTAGTCTAGATGATTTTAATTTTAAGTATCTTTGAAAAGATATGCCCAGGAATGATTATGATTATAAGATAAATCACATTATTCCGTTTGTGAAGTGGACACAGGAAAGGCTTGGTTGAAATTAGTGAATCATGACTGCTTGCTCTAGCAAAGCACATAAAATGTCTTAATGAATATCTGTTAATGTGTTTTGTACACACTAGGCCTTCAATAAAATGCAGTGATGCACAATGCGTTCTATTAAGCTGCGAGTCTGCGTCATCTTGTGTTAACTAAAAGGTATTAGGCACCATTAAATTTTATGAGTTTCAGTGATAGATTCCACATACTGTTGAGATACCATCATAAAACTCAGTTTAGAGATGGACAGACTCTACGTTTTACATCATTTTAAACATGAAATGAAATTGATCTAAAGCTGGATGTTGTGCATCATTGTCTGTAGCTTATACAAGGCTATAACATTCAGTAAACTCATGCATTTGAGAATACTAGTAAGTTAAAAAAAATTTAATAGATTAAGTGGAGATTAATAATTCTCCAAATATCAATATGAGCAGCACAGGCTCAGATTACTGCCGGCTATTGTGTTAGTGATGTGTTCTGAGTTCATGCATGAAACTGAATCAATCTCTATGTGCTACAGTGGCATCTAGCGTCCTAATTGTGTAAGGCTGGTAGTTTTTGTACACTAATTTTGTTTTAAATAATGTATTTTGTGTTTAATTAACTGCTTTTCTGTGACCAGGTGTCATTAAAGTCTTCTATATTATACTGAAGATATTTATAAGTACCAGGACAGGGCCCATTAAAATTGTGTCCTGTGAATCCAAACCCTATTGCTGCCTTCATTATTACATTTAATAATTATGATAAAAGAAGAAATCTTTAAAAGGACATGTCTATATGTGACCCTGGCCCATTAACCAGTCATAAGTAGCACAGTATATTTGTAGCAGTCGCCAACAATGTACTATGGGTCAAAAATTTATTTTTTTATTTAATTGGATATAAAGTAAGGATCATGTTTTTATGAGGATATTTAGTTAATTTCTTACCGTAAAAACGTGTGATTAGTATTATGCACTTAATTTGGACAACTTGAGGTAATTTCTCAATATTTAGATGTTCTTTTTTGTTTTTTACCCCCAGTTTCTAGATTTTCAAAAATTGACTTTTATGAATGGTTTTGTGGTCCAGGGTCACATATTGTGTTTTTGTATCAGGGTTTCATTTATCTAGTTTTGATTGGTCACTGGTCTCTCATTATCTTATCATATGGATAATATGAATGGCTCCTCCTCTTCAGGCACCTGTTCAGCATGTGACTCTGCCTCTGGGACGGCCATAGAATTACAGGTCCTTCGTCACATTAAACTTTTTACTTCTGATAGTTTGTTTTCATTTACACTTTGTGTCTTGTTTGAAATAAGGAGGAGCTTCATTGCAATAAATGATAAAAAGATGCTGTTTCATGAATACTCAGTGTAGTAATTCCTAACTAGCAATCCGATAGCAATGTGCAAGTGTGTTGAATAAAAACACATTAGTGTGTAGTTAATTAATGATAAGATTTCCAAGTGGGAAGAGTATATATCCCAGCTCAAGGTTCAAGACCCAGCAGTTGTCACAAAGAACGCAGAATGAGTAAGCCATTTATTTACCTCTCCATTCTTTAGAGATTTACAGGTGGTTTTTATGCCATGGTTTGAGTAAAGGAGGTGTTGGTTTTATATTTGTGGGAAGTAGTTAATAATTGTTTTGATAAAATGTGGAAACGGACGTGTTTTGAAACGTTTAGCTCTTAAGGAATTGTTGGATGAAGGTTCATTAGAGCCAGTAAACTGAAACTTTCTTTACAGTGGACATAGAAGATTTACAGTTGACAAACGTCTCATATGGGAATGAACAAGGTGTGGACAATCCAGCATTTGTGAAGGTAGGCTTGAGGAAGTGTGAGGTAGTGCTCTATAAAATGTTAAGTTTATTTATTTATTTTTTTATTCTGTTCTTAGGAGGATAAATTAACAGATGATCTGAGTGAAAGTGACATACAGGAGTCAGAGAAGGAGTCAAACTCATGCCTAAGGTGTGGTTGTGAATCTAATCTGTAAATGCGACATCATTCAGATTTTATCGTCACATTATTTGGAAATGAGATTCCTTTGAAATTACATAATGTCATAAGAAATATACAGAAAAAAATAATGCTGTAGGACATTGCAAGATCTTAAGTTATGTATTCATTGTTCGCCATAGAAAAGCATGCATACCCATCACGGCCACAGAGATCTTCTGCAAGACACACTCCAAAATAATCAAATACATTGTTTTGGGAATACTTGCTGCAGGTAACATTTTCCCCAGTTTTATATCTATAATTGTTTTTTATTTAGCATGCTGACATGATGAGTCACTTCTGAAGTAAATAATGTTGAATATGTTTCTATGTTTTAAATTTTAGGTTATTTGGCATACTTCAGTTACGCATGTTATTTAAGCTTCCAGAGGGCAATTGCTTTGGTTGTCCTCACTTGTCTGGGGGTGTTTATTCTTGTGTGTGAATTGGTGAAGAAGTACAAGGGTGACAGCATAAGAAAGTTCTTCAAACCTGTGCAAAGGTGTTTCAAATCCAATATCAGATGGATAAAGTGGTGAGTTTGAAACCCTTCTAAGATCTATGATCTGTTTTTAAAGTTTTTATCTCAGGCTTGTTGTATGCTGACTTGCAGCTCAAGGAAAAAAAATCGTATTGTCAATGCTATCACATTGTGCTGTGAAGTTGGAAATACTTTGTAACATTCTAAATGTCACACAACTATAATTTTGACTAACGCAGTGCGCCCTTGCTATTAAGAAATTAGTTTTTTAAAAATTCCCACTGACATCAAACATTTCAACTTTAGTTAGTTGGAAAGGTTCGGAGGTGACTAAAAGATCTGTTCAGAAGAGAACTACTCCCTTTGGATTTTTCTATTGTATATTTGAAGAGTGTTTAGCCTGCTGCTGACAAATTGCTACAGTACATCATAGCTACAACTAGCACAACAATGTTAGCTATGTACTTTAATTGCAACTTGCTAGCCAAGCTGGGAAATAGCTTATATCTGTAAGCTTTTGAGTGTTGTGTTGGACAACAGGGGGCCGAAGTGGTTGAGAACCAAATCTCTAAATAAACAGAACAATATGTGATTTTAAAAACAGGAACCGTAATTGTGCACGTACCATGGATGAGATGTATAACAGAAATATGTGGACTAGTGTGAAAAATGCAGATAACCAGATCCCCAGTGCTAGGGGAATGTCTTCCTGTCTTTAATTTGATAAAAATACAAGTCCTAACTCTCCACATGATGATCAATCATTTAAAAAGTAAATCCAAAAGTCTACAGTTAATCCCGAAGGCATACAAAAAGTTCACAGGAATTAATTCAAAAACAAAAGAAACGTCAAGCCTTCCAAAAAGTATTCTCATCAATCCACAAAGTAAATTTAAAAAGCATTCAGTAAAATTAACAAAGAAAATTTGTGAGTGACTACAAACAATTTCAAAAGACATGTAAAAAAAATCTAAACAAAGAAACTATGGCAGATGCACAAAGTTGCTTAAGGATAAAGCCAGTATGCGGAGCATGAGACTGACCTAGACTTGCTCAAGGCATGGGAAACATGAAGCAAAGCATTTAGGGGAAGGGTGGCTTAAATGCACAACCAGAAGCAAGGCACAAGTGACAACTATTAGACATAATGACAGAGACTGAAACCCAACTAAAAAGCAGTTGGGGCTTCTAGTGGCCAGAAATAAGTCCACAACCCTGACAGGACCCCCAATTCAGGGTCAAGGATATCCTGGGAAGGGGCTTAGGAGCAATCCTCTGGGCCATAGCTTTCCCAGTCCACCAGTTACTGAAGGGATCTCCTTACAGCATGTGACGAGACCATGTAAGCCGGCTGGCCCTCAGTGATCAGAGAAGAAAAAGGATGTCTGACTGGAAAGAAGAAGAAACAGCAGGCTTTAGTAAAGACACATGGAAGGTGGGATTCATTTTTGTGATGTAGACAAGAACAGACGGTTGGTAACTGGATTTTCTTTCCTTGAAAAAGCCTATGGACTGATGAATCACTTTGGATTTAAACCCAAACTGACACTCAAAGGCATGCTGATTGCTGAGGAATGCAGTGTGTTATGAGTATACTTTTTCCAGTTGACAAAAGATGCCCAAGATATTTGGGTTGTTAGCTAACCTGGGCAAAGGGCATGCGGCCACATCTGCCCAAACCTCTTCCTTAATTGTAAACCTCCAGAACTTTCTTAGAAAGAAATCAGTGTCCAGCTACAGTGTCAGGTTCAGGTTCTTGAACTTGGGTTCTTCAGGTTCTTTCCTATCTAACTGGATCCACCACCTGGTTTGTTTGTATGAATGTGCCTACATTAATAATTAAATAATCAAAAGAGATAACACCTGGACAATCTAATAAAACCTGTATAATGGATAAAGGTATTTGGCAAAAAGAACATACTGGAGGATCTTCCCCAAGTATTAAAAATGTGTGTGGAGCAACCACCTTAGAGCTAAGTATAATGAGACCTACTGGCTCCTCTTGACCAGTGGGTGAAAATGTTAGAGACTGGGAGTCTGGTTTCAAATTCTTGGATCCTAGGTGATAGGACAAGGTCAAATAAGCCTGGAGGATTGAGTTGCTTAGCTTGTGGGATGTATTCCAAATTCTTGTGATCTGTGAGGACTAAGAACTGGTGTTGTGACCCTTCGAGCCAGTGCACTTCTAATTCGGGTTTGACCACCAACAGTTCTCAATTTCCCACATCAGAATTTCTTTCATCAGGTGTTAATCCATGTGATGGACAAGCACAAGGGTGAAACTTGTTGTCAGCCCCTTGCTGTGAGAGAATGGCTCCTACTTCCACATCCGAGGCATAAACCTCAACTACAAATGAGTTTTCAGGATCAGCAAGAGTCAGAAAAGGAGCACTGGTGAAACGACGCTTCAGATGTCCTCTGCCTCAGATTTCCACAGGAATTAAGAGGTTTTCCCTTTCTCAATATAACTGTCCATAGCTGCCTGTTTTGGAGGAGACAATACACTATTATTCCCCTCTTGGGCGAATAGTGCCTTGAAGCAGATCTATGGCAGAATCGTATGACCAATGAGGGTGTAATCTGGTGGCCTTGCACTTGCTAAAGACCTCCTGGAAAGGATGATACACGGGGGGCACTAGAGAGAGGTCGATGAGAAGTCATGGGAAGCCCATGGTTAAAAGGAATGAAGGAGACTGGATGAGATGGAAACATATCTCCTCTTGGTGTTGAAGAAAGGAGAGTTGTGGAAGTGTTTGGTGAATGATTTCTCCATGACCCAAAGGTCAGATGTTGGGCTTGCTTGGCGCCCTGATGAGCAACTGCCCCATGAAGATCCTGGGGATGTGGCAAATCTGCTGGGTCTATGTCTGGCTCAGTGTAACTGTCAGAAATATGTGGACAGGACTATCGAAAGAGGTGAACCCAAATGCAGATAACCAGGTCACAATTCTGAGGTCATGTTTTTACATCTTTAATTTACTGAAAGTCAGCTCTAAATGTTCCACTAGTTTGACAACATTTTCTTAACGGAAATCCCAAGAGTCCACAAAGTAAATCCAAAAGGCAAACAAGAAGTTCTCAAGAGTCCATTCTAAATCAAATAAAATGTCAATATTTCCAAAAAGTAATTCCCATCGGTCCACAAAGTAAATCCACAAGGCTTTCACAAAGTTCACAGGAGTCAATTAAAAAACAAAAGAAATGTCATTGCTTCCCAAAAGTAATTTCCATAGGTTCACAAAGTAAATCCAAACAGCATTTAAAAAGTTTACAAAGAAAATCTGTGTGACTCATCAAAAAAACAAGAAGAAGAAGTGCAATGTTAAAAGCCCTAACCATAAACACGACACAGATGACTTAAACTATTAGACACAATAATGACAAAGACTGAAACCCAAAAAAAAGAAGTAAGAAGCAAGTCCACAACCCTGACAGATGCATTTCTCTGTGTTTTAGGGTATTCATAGTCATTGTGGTGGGACTGCTGGTGGCATGGCTGGCAATTGACACACGAAAGCGCCCAGAGCAGCTCATCTCTTTTGGTGGTGTCTGTCTTTTCGTTATTGTCTTATTTCTCCTCTCTGCACACAGAACCGCAGTGAGTAATAAAACACACATTCCTGCCTACATGCTTTATGCTTATCTCAAAATGTATTTTTTAGACTTTGGATTTCCTACAAACATTATCGGATTGTTAAGGTTACACCTATCATTTCCCAAGGATGAGACATGTAGATGATCAAGAAACATTATTTAATTTAATGAAAATGTTGTTTACATTGAATTCTGATTAGGTGTGCTGGAGCACAGTCTTCTGGGGACTTGGTTTACAGTTTGCCCTTGGCCTGTTTATCATTAGGACAGAGCCTGGTCTTATAGCATTCGAATGGCTTGGAAAGCAAGTTCAGGTATAACATAAAACACCATTATTATGATGTTTATTAAATTAGAAAAATGCAAAACGTGCATTTTCACAGGCTTCTGGATGCCTCTGTATTGTGTAAACTAATATAATGTCCATTATACTCTACATAAAGTTAATGTGTTGCAATCTGTGGTTACTTATTACAACAAAACAACAATAACTGATTATTTCAAATGCATGAGAGCAAAAAAAAAAAACTGTATTTGATATGACTGCTATGTTCTAAATCATGCCTGTCTTTCTTTTTTAGATATTTCTGGACTACACGAAATCGGGTTCAGCATTTGTGTTTGGAGACCTCATTGCAAACATATTTGCTTTCCAGGTTAGTAATGGCACATACTTGACATAAAAAATGTATGGGTGGGTTTATTTTTAATACTGAATGTTGCTGGATACTCACAGGCTCTGCCTATAGTGGTGTTCTTCAGCAGTGTAATGTCAGTGCTGTACTACCTAGGTGTGATGCAGTGGATCATCACAAAGGTAAAAATGAAACGTCCAGTCTTGTATTCCTTTAATCTATGAGACTTTCAAGATATGTTCTTCATATGGATGTATTTATAATCTATTTTTCTATGCCAAGATTTCCTGGGTAATGCAGGTAACTATGGGAACCTCCTCTACAGAGACTCTCAGTGTGGCAGGGAACATATTTGTTGGTCAGGTAATACTCATTATTCCATGTACATAATTATTAAACAAATCTAATGTCTTAAAGCATTTCATGACAAATTTATATATTTTGCTCATTACTGTCATAATGTTTTTAATTTTCAGACAGAGGCACCACTCTTAATTCGTCCTTATCTGAAGGACATGACCAAATCTGAGATTCATGCTGTCATGACTGGAGGATTTGCCACCATTGCAGGCAGTGTTATGGGTGCATTCATCTCATTTGGTGTATGACAACATACTTTTTAAAAATTATTTATTACATTTATTAAATGTTTTACTTGAAGCTGGAATGTTTAGTTCTTTAGTTTGCTGCTTGTTCAAGTGATACTAAATCTCCTCTACACAGATTGATGCCTCGTCTCTGATTTCTGCATCAGTGATGGCTGCTCCATGTGCTTTAGCCATCTCCAAATTGTCCTACCCTGAAACTGAAAAAAGCAAGTTCACATCTAAGAGCCAGATTAAAGTTGATGGCGGGTGGGTTCTCCTGTTGAATACAAACTTTAGGTTTCAAGATATTGTATGTTGCATGTTACAATGTTTTGTGTATGTATGTGTTCAGTGGTGAACAGAATGTCCTGGAAGCTGTCAGCAGTGGCGCATCTGCATCAATAGGACTTGTGGCCAACATCGCTGCTAACTTGATTGCTTTCCTTGCCATTTTGGGCTTCATAAATGCTACTCTGAGATGGTTGGGTGGCATGGTGGGATACCCAGAGGTCACTTTTGAGGTATGTATTACCCAATCCTGTGTGGCTTATTTATTTTTAATTTTTTTTGTTATTTAAGAAAGTCTGTATGCATGTACTATAATAATAATAATAATTTATGTGATGGCAAAACTGAATTTTCAGCAGTCATAATCATGATCCTACAATTCTTTTCATTCCGAAGTGTTTTAAAAGACTTGTTACTCCTCAGTTGATCTGCTCCTACGTGTTTATGCCGGTGGCCTTCATGATGGGAATTCCATACGAGGACTCTTTTACAGTGGCTGAACTTATTGGCACTAAACTCTTCCTCAACGAGTTTATAGCCTATGAGAAGCTGTCAGAGCTCAAAATCAACAGACTTAATGCCACGTTAGAAGGTGGCGTGGATAAAAATTGGATCTCAGTAAGTATCAATGCAATGTCTCATCAAATTGTGCATAAATACACCGTAAAAACAGTCTAATGCATAACCTGACAAATATGTTGTCCAAACTACTTGCAGGTTCGATCAGAAATCATCTGCACCTATGCACTGTGTGGCTTTGCTAATTTCAGCTCTCTTGGTATTGTGATTGGAGGCCTGTGTGAGTATCAATTAACAACACTTGTTTGACGTGTTCTTAAAGGATTTTAGTGCTAATAATGTACCTTTATGACTTCTTATCAATTTTTCAGTATCACCTACTTTTATAACATATCATTTACTGATTTGTTTTTTATTATTATTATTCCATAGCCTCTATTTGTCCACCAAAGAAGAGTGTCATATCTTCTTTAGTACTCAGAGCCTTGTTCACAGGCACGTGTGTTTCCCTGATCAACGCCTCTATTGCTGGTAAGCAATCTGTAATTATTCTAATATGCGTTTTAACTTTTAACACCACAGCTTTATCATCAAACACCATTAGTTTAATTCAGCATACATTTTTATTCAAAGCAGCTTATATTGCATATTAAATGGATAGTCTCCATGTGGACAGTGATGGGTGATGCCAGGTTCAAACTTTTAACCTAATATCAGTAACCAACATTGTTGAACTATGCCACAGATCTGCTGCTTTTTAACTACGTAAACTTCGATATTGAGTTTAAGTTTAATATTCTTCTGCCTGTAGGTATACTTTATGTTCCTCCGTTGGATTGTGTGGGTCTGTTTAAAAACGTAGAACTCAATACAAATTCATCCGACATTGAAACCTGCTGTAATGATCTTTTCAAAAGGTAAGAAATGATATGTTGTTGCATTGATTGCAGTGATCTGAAATCTCACTGTTTAAAGCAGGGGTAGGCAACGTCGGTCCTGGAGTGCCAATGTCCTGCAGAGTTTAGCTCCAACCCTGAAAAAAAAACTCACCTGCCTGTAGCCTTGAAGACCTTGATAAGCTTGTTCAGGTGTGTTTGATTAGGGTTGGAGTGAAACTCTGCAGGACATTGGCACTCCAGGACCGACGTTGCCTACCCCTGGATTAGACCATTAGCATCTTGCTCAAAAAATGACCATAGAGTTTAAATAACTTTCCTATTTAAAGCTCTTCTGTAGTTACATTGTGTAAAATAAAAACTTGCAATTTTCTTGGCCGATGTGGCTACAACTATACTCTCATTCCAGCATAATTATCAAAGGTGCCATCTGTGCAGCAAGCACAAAGATATTACGCAGCACCTGAAAATAGTCCCAAGCGTTTGTGTGTGATATCATTGCTCCTGCTGCAGCCATGGAACTGCAGCAAAGTTCCTTGATTATTATGCTGGAATGAAAGTATAGTTCCTATAGCGGCCTAGACAACTTTTCATTTTCCGTCAGTCTTAGTGGACAGTTGCAAGAGTCGAGTTTTAAATAGGAAACTCTTTGGTCATTTTTGAGCGAGATTCTAATGGTCTAATCACATTCAGTAATCTATACTAAGCTAAAAGTGCTACCACCAAATACTCTTTGCTACCGCCGTACCCGGTGAAATATGGTAAAACTCAAATGTTTAACTCCAGGGGATATGGAAAATTAGCCTATTTTCAAAAAAAAGTGGAGTGTTTCTTTAAATGTTTTTTATGTTTTGAAAACGTTTTACGTTGTGAAAAATTAGCTAATACAATTTAAAATACTACTTATTTCTATTTAGGATTATTTGATAATTAAAAAGTTCAAAAGAACATCAGAAATTACCAGAAAAATTATTATATTATATTATATATATTATAAATGATTTGACTGTAACATTTGAGCAATCATCTTATACATCTTTGCTGTATAATATTAAATCTTTGAAAAAATTAAAATCTCACCGACCCCTAACTTTTGAATAGTAGTGTACATCATTGGTATTGTTCACCTACATTAATACAGAGTATTTTGAAATTTGAAGTATTTCACATACTGCTTCGTATGTGAAACTCTGTTCGTGTGCAAATTCACAGGTATATGAATGTACAGACACTTTATGAACTGCACTGACAGTTAAATATGTACTGTCTAAATGTGTGTGTTCAATTGCTTTCGTGGTTATTAAATATTTATCTCTCTTTCCTTGTTTGCTTGTTAGTCCTAGGCAAGATCCGGAGTGCTGTAGGAAGCGCACAGCTCTTGATGTCCCAGAAATTCCAGCAATTTTATTGGCTTTGCCAGCAGAACCTAGTAAGCAACATCATACGCCAGTTTGTGCACGATTATGTGTGTTCTATTTATATTATTGCTCTAAGCTTTGTTGCACTTACAGCAACTCCTTCTCTAACGCACTACCACACATCTATAGGGCTTCTTTGTGCTGGAGTAATTGTGGTGTAGTTGATGGCCTTTTGTTCCGCTGTCACATTTATTAAATATGATACACAGCAGCACATCAGCTGATCTAATACTGGCATGCAGAGAACACAAATGACCAAGTACTATGGCATGCACAATAAAACGATGTTTTAGTAAACAACCCAAATCCTCATGAATAAAATACTGCTCTGTTCATTGGCAAACACTCACAGTGGTTTTCTGGCCACATACAGATTCATGAAATAACAACAATTGATAAAAATACAGTTACTACATCAGATTAAAATGGTTACACTTCAGCTGTAGACTTTAGGCTCTTACAGTTTTCAGCTGTACACATTTCTAAAGAAGTGCAACTCGTGGAGGATTAGGAGTGCCACTTAAAAATAAAACAAAGAAATCAATTATGGTTGCATTTATTTCAAGACTAAAAATATAAATAGCTAAATCACTGGTTGACAAATTAAAAGACTTTTTTAACTATGTTAAAAATAAAGCTGCAAGCACTGGCATTTTTACACATTTTTAACTTAAGTATTTGGCTAATACATAAAGAAAACATTTTAAAAGCTTTCTACAATGCAATTTTAATGTAGCATTTTTCAGTTTTTTTTCAGTTAACATTATTTTTAAAATAAGTTTACATTTTATAGTGTGGTGTTAAATCCTCATTTGTGTTGCAGGACCCCAGTGCCATGCCTCGGCCCACCTCTCAGGATCTGGCTGGGTTCTGGGACCTGCTGCAGCTCTCCATCGATGATGTTACCTCCAAATTCAATGAGTTGCAAAAGATTAAATCCAACGATTGGAGGCTTATTGAAAGTCCTGTAAAAAAGGTGAGAGCTGATTGGTTAGAAGATTGTTGATGGTCGTATTTACCTAGAATTTGATGCTCCAGGCTGTACCCATGAAAGAATTGTTGTTTATTGAGATATTCACTTACCATACAAAAGTTTTATATATATATATATATATAATATGCTGTTTACGTTTATATATTATTTGTCATGGTTCCAGCTCCCGCCGCCAGTACCAAAGAAGACGTTACGTAAGAGTATGACGAGGGAAAAATCTTTGGATCTCCCTGACCGCCAGAGACAGGAGGCACGACGGCGCCTCATGGCGGCCAAACGCGCAGCTTCGTTCCGCCAAAACTCAGCATCGGAGCGGGCAGACAGCATCGAGATCTATATACCAGAGGCCCAAACACGGCTCTGAGAGTCACAGGGAACACCTTTATCACACCATCACCATCATCACTCTCAGTGACAGAGCCAGTTCAAAATACATTCATCAGCTTCATTCCTATCAAAAGTGTCAAAAGGGTTTTGTACCTTTGAGAACTGCCTGCAACATCCATACAAAGTTTTCCCTGTTTAGGGAGAGACACTTCACCAAAATTGCACAACATGTTGCAATTGGAGACCCACGTGACAGTGACGTTGCCAGACGAAGCAAAACTTTACACATAAGCTTTAATCACAGCCAATTCTGTGAGTGTCTTTCTGACATCCATTAAGCACTTTCAAAATTGAAAAATTATGAGGTCTCAAACTTAAAAGGTTTTGGTTTTATTAAATTAAGGAACCTGAAGAAAAGTCTGGTTCTATCTGGTTCCATTCATTCAAGTTCTGTAGCTTTGTATTTCCATTCTTACATTTCATTTTACTCTCTCTCTCTTCGTCTCTGTACTTCTTTGTTCTCTCACTCCGTCTCTCTCCCCAGTGAAGATCATAGTATTTTTCTCATAAACTCTTTTGTAAGCATTTATGTAAGTGCCAGTGCTGAAATACCTCAATCATACATTTTAGACTGAAGCCGTTGGCCAGAGCGGACAGTCACAGCCTTTAAAAAAAACAAAAAGAAGGGTGTTGGTGGGGAAAATTTCAATCTCAGCCTGAGGGTTTACACTGAAGATCGTTTTTTTATTATTCACCTTCTTACTGATATCAAATATAGAGCTGTCACATCCTTCATACTTGACATTTATGGTTTCTGTCATTTTAGAGGAATCACTTGTAGGTTTTTGGGTGCAATTGCTTAAAACCTAAATTCAACAATGTGAAGGTTCAAAACTGCATTTTTGCACTTTCTTCTTCTAAATGTATGTTTGTATGTATTTCCAAGGGAAATGAAGTTCTAAAAGATATTGTTGCAGTTGAATTGCAAGGTTTTGTGTGATTATTGATTTATCATTTCATGTCTCTGAGTGTTTCATCCCTTCAGCCTCATAGTCATTCATCAGTTTGTATTTATTTTTATTGAACCATTTTCCACTCCATCTGCTGTTATGAAGCACCTGGCCTATGTTCTTTACAAAAAACTCTGCTTTTTATGTCTTTTCTGTATATCTTGACAAAGAAAATCAATGATTTTGTCTCGACTGAAAGGAGACATCGGGCGTTCCCATTATTATCTAGATGACTTGGCAGTGGGTGATAGATGTTTTATCTGTAAGGCTGCATACAGTCCACATATCACACATCTGTGAGAACGTGCAGAAGAATTTAACTCTATAATCAAAGTAGAGAACTGTTCTTTAGTCTATTTGATAGCGTTTGTCTGCTGCACACAGGATGGTTAAATTACCAAAAAAGCCCATTTTGCTTTGGATTGTTTTACAGTTATTGAATGTGTTGGCTTCTTTCAGAGTATATTACTAAAGAAACCCACTTTCTGTTCTTGAGAGAGATTTCAGCCACAGTTCAGCTCTTAACACTTCAGATAAAAGAGTTTGATGTTCTGTTAATACGAAGCATAAATGCATGACCACTTACGGTTCCCTCTTAGTGACTCACAGCCACCGAAGTGTCGTCAACTTCAAAAAATTTCACAAATACCATATTATTTAAAAATGCCATATTTTACCCACTGTATATCATTGCAGTCATTCTCCGTCTATCTTACAAGGTTACATTTCGTGTCAAAAGCCAAACTATTTCCCTTCTTGAGACGGCCCTTTTTTGCTTCTGCGTCATAGAAGGAGAGGAGAGGTCAGAGATTAGAGGAGATTAGTTTTATCACTTCCACTCGACTTCCTTGTAGATTTATATTTTCAATTTCCTTTGCGAGATGACCTTGAGAAGAGCAAATCGTTGGAAGCAAATATTTTCTTTTAATTTCCCTGTGCTCTTTTTTTTGCTTAAGTCATTGTTCAAACACAATTACAGCGTTTCATCTACAAGAGGCTTGTAATCGATGAAACTGGTTTCAGGCGATAGGAAATTTTGTGAGTATTTTCTCAAAACGCAGCATTTCAGCTGTAAATTGCTCCTAAAGTCACAATGCAGGGCTCTAGCTCTCATTTCACACCAACAGAGTGAAATGGATTATTTTGTTAATCATTATTTGGAACAAGTTCTGGGCAATTTACAGATTTGTATTGCGAGTCGTGGCCCTCAGGGTTTACAGAAATCCACAGGTTATTACTGACACTCTCCTGGCCTTACAAACTGGTCAGACTGTTAAAAATTCACTGATGGGTAACATTTTACAGTAAGGTTAACATTTGATTAACCTGAACGAACAATGAGCAATGTGTTTTTTTGCAGCATTTATAAAAATGTAGTTGTTCATTGTTTGTTCATGTTAACTTTTTTTTTTAAGTGTTACCAGTTGATTATTTGGTATTCATTTTTCATTATGGAAATTATTGATAATGAACTGATTATTTTAATCATGCTTTGTTTATGATCATTTTTTTCGTTTTTCAGTTTTCGCTCTACACGTTAAGGACATGTGTTTGTGATTATGCGGTCCTGCAAGGTGGCAGCTGTTTTTTCTGATTAACCTGCTCAATTATCAATATGCAAACATGCCAGTAATGCAGAAAATGTTTATGTGCCAAATATGTTTATGTGCCACATGTTTGAACAGCTTCTGTTGTTCATTGACCTTCACGCACACCGCCTTTCCCATGCGTCATCATATCATTTCAACACAACAGTCTGAATGCTTTTTGGTGAGCTGACCTCTAAAAAAACATCTGGAAGAACAAATGCTCACCTGCCACCTTATAGAGTGGTGGAATCCATTATGAAATGTCAATATGTTTGTATGATTGCCACATTCTGTTCAGCGGGGTTGCACTGGGTGGTCATTTTGTTTAAATATGCTTTCACGAGCATCATGTGCATTTACTCTGTTCATATGTACATTAATTTCCATCAAAATAAGTCACAAGTCAGTATTTAGCAAAAAGAAATGATTCATTGAAAATGATTAACCCTCCGGACCACAGTATTTGAAACCAGCCTGAGGGCCTTCGGTACCGGTGCGGACTGAGATGCTCATCTTGGGACTGGATTAATCCTGGATCTCAGAATGTGAAAAGATTATAAAATCTTAGTGAAATTAACAAATGAAAAAGGTAGTTGTTTAGCTGAGAATATTTTCATTTATTAAACTGTATATCATATCTATATGAAGGGTGAATATAATACCAAATATTCATTATTTGTACAGAATTATATAAATAGTTATATATAAATATATATATATAATATAAATACATAATTGATCCTTTGTTGAAGCAAAACTCTTTTTCTGCTCTTGGTTGAGTTTTTGTTTTGTTTTGTTTTTTTGGGGTGGCATGCACCATTTTGATGCTGAATGTGGGTTTTACGGCTTCATGGCTTTTCCAGATCACTTTTTTTAAATTTAGTTTATTGTTAAAATGATCAGTTTTGTTTATTTTAATGTATTCATGAAATGTTTAAATTGTGTTATGAATTTGACTCCTTTCGTTTTTGCTCATCTGGATTATTTGTGTTTCTTTTCATGACATGGTTATTGCTATGATCATATATTGTAAATAATCCAGTCATTAAATTTTTGAAGGAAATTAGCTATTTGGATGGTCTTGATTGAATTACCCTTGCACGGCATCAACAACACACCAACTTGAATTTTTCTCAACGGTTGTTTCAACCAGTTTTGTGACAAAACATAAAAAATGTGGCTAACTGTCTATTTACAATGATCTAACATTTTTGTAACCTGCCTAAAGGTATGAACAAACAAAGTTCAAACAAAACACATTCATTTGAATGGATTTAATTTTCAATTCAAGTCCACAAAATGTAAGATAAATTTATATAAAAAATATATATAAAAAATTTAGTTAATGTATTTTAACGAAATCAAAATGAAATATTTCTGTAAGTGGAACATTAATGTTTCCAAAAATAATGAAAAAAAAACATGTTTACGGGTATCCTTCTGGAAAGTAAACTATATATTCGCCTTTGTAAAAAACGTGACTTTTTGCCAACTCAATATAAATTCAGTTTGTCTGTTCAGTTACTAAAAGCAAACAACCGAGCACAAAACGTATGCTATTCAGTAGATAACGTACTGCCAGCAGAGGGTGACAGAGTGAGTAGCTTGATCATGTGATGAAGTCACATGACGTCTGTTTTTTTTTTTGCTACTAACTGTTCAGTTGCTCGCAGCCGGTAAAGGAATGTGAGCCTGTTATTGTCAAACTCACATCAGAAGACCTCATTAATAGTTTAGGCATTTATTAGACAGAAAGAAAGTAGGAATGTCTTTCTAGTCCGTTATTTTGTCGACAAGAGGTAAGTAAGAACGACGATTAAAAACAAATAAAAGAACTAAACCGAGACTTGTAACGTTAATGAACGATATAATATGTATTTAACGTGTGTAGTTCTGAATGAGAATCAGAAAGCATAATGTGCATTTGAATGATGTGATTTAGATGCCGGTTTCTTTTTAACGTTACTTCTCGAGTCGTTCAGAGTTGTAGTAAAGTAAGGGCAGGGATTTTCTCTCAGTGAGTAATGCAGGGCGAGAGGTATGTCTGTATATTATAATGAGTGTCTTTCTCCCTCTAGACTGGTAATTGGTTTCATGGAACTGACTGTGGGATATTAAGTTACCAAAGGACACTGCAGTCTGACATTTGTTCAGAGATCTGAGCAATGTCCTCCCAGCCAGATAATTCAATACTGTCCTCAGGTCACAACTTCAGCATGGACTACTCCTCCCTGGACATTCAGCTGAAAATCATCGGCCTGGGCTTCGTATTCTACGCTTTTGTTTTCCTCCTCACTCACGTCCTATCTAGCCTGCTACTTCACACCTACTGCTCACTGTCAGCCAAAGAAAAGGTGCCAGTTAATATGTTTGATTTTTAACAGATTTTTTTTTTTAAGGAATTGTTTACCCAAAGGTAAAAATCAAGAAGTAGATAAGATTGTTTCTTCATCAGAACAGATTTGGAGAAATCATTTCTTCACTAAAGCATCCACTGAATGGGTGCCGTCAGAATGAGAGTTCAAACAGCTTTAATGTCTTGTGAAGTGAAAAGCAAAATGTGCGTATAAAAAAATAACAAATAAATTTTTAAGGTGCTGTCCATAAACAGTTTTGGACTGTTTTTTCCTGTCAGCTGTGCTTGATCTGTGCATATTTGGCTTCACAGGATGTTAATGATGAACAGGAATTTTTTGTGGTTATTGTCATGATTTTATCAGTTTTTTTAGACTGTCAGTCTGACGGCACCCTTTCACTGCAGAGGGTTTATTAAAGCAATGTCAATTTTTCCAAATGTTTTTTGACAAAGAGTAACAAACTCATCGACCTTGAATGGCCTGAGGATAGATAAATAAACTCTAAGCAAACGTAGATTTTTGCATAAACTGTTCCTTTTATATGACATATAAAAGTCCAGAGAATATCCTAATGTCACGCTATTTATTTTTGCTCCAAGGTCTTCTGGAATTTGGCTGCGACAAGGGGTGCGTTTGGTATCCAGAGCACGGTGGCAGGCCTTCGAGCGCTCATGGAGGACACCGCCGTCTACTCTGATAAGATTCTTGGACAGGAGAACTGGTCCTGGTTCAACGTGCTGACCGCTACAGGCTTCTTCCTGTTTGAAAATGTGGCCCTTCATATGTCCAATGTGGCATTCCAATCTTTCGACCTGCCGTTGGCCGTTCATCACTTCTTCGCCCTCGCAGGGTTTATCGGGGTGGTTGTGTGGAACTGGCTGGGTCATTTCCTCCCTATGGTGACTTTGCTGCTGGAGATGAGCACACCTTTCACCTGCATCTCCTGGATGCTGCTTAAGGTGAGACGCAAATAAAAAAGATTGTAGTTTGTTAGTAAGATCTAGTGCAGTTTTTTTAATAAAAAAATATTTGTACAGAAAAGGCTTTCATAATCAAAGCGGAAAATAAACAGTTTGTCTTGTGAGCTTTGCACATCTGCTGACTAGTTTCACTTTTTTATACTTCCTTGGTTCAACGGTTTACCATGTTTCCTAACTGAAGACTCTTACGGTTCTTCTGTTTGTATACGTTCTTAGAAAGAGGAACTCTTTCACTTATAAGATTTAACCATTTAAGGAGCTGTAGTGTATTTTTATAGAGAATACATTTTAACATTTACCTTCTATAAATATTAGACTTTTTTTCATTTCACTGTCATGCGTCTCATATTTTCAAATATGAAAAATGCTAAAACCAATTGTGTACTGTGGGAATAACCCCTTAGGGGCCTGTGTTTCTGCATTCCACTGCACTGCTTTTCCTTTTTTTAACGTCAACATAGCAGGCGTTAGCAATTAATTGTCTGTTCAGATTAACTCTTGTCATGATGGAGCAACAGTTTGAATTGTTTGGTTTTATTGTTTTAGATTTCAGAGATTAGAAAGAGTTGAAAAATCTGTCGGTATACAGTTGAAACTGAACTTCAGATTCCCCCTCTGTGTAGCTACATTGAAACAAATCAACCCGTTTTAAACTTGGTTTCAACTCTGACTTTTCTCCTTTTTAAAGGCGGGCTGGTCTAAGACGTTCTTCTGGAAAGCTAACCAGTGGATTATGATTCACATGTTCCACTGCCGTATGGTTGTGTCCTACTACATGTGGTGGGTGTGTTGGAATCATTGGGAGGAAATGAACACCCACATCCCATTGGTACAGAGGCTGCTGTTCTTCACAGGCCTCTTCCTGCTCACCTTCTTCCTCAACCCCATTTGGACCCATAAGAAAACCCTGCAGCTTCTTAATCCTGTGGACTGGAACTTTGACAATAAACCTACAGCAGAGAACGGACCAATCCCAGACCAGGCTCAACACAAGCCCCATGCCAGCTGATCAAAGCCTTATGGGAAATACTGTCGGGAGAAGATACAGTCTGGTATACGACGCAGATGAAAGCAGAGAGATAATAAGCAATATCGTACAGTTGTGTTTTTAGTAAGTATTATTTGAAGGTTTGTTAAAGAACTTTAGGTTTAGCACTAACTAGTACTGCTTGCTAGAATGGGATAAAGTGTCTGTATTTAAAGGAATAGTTTACCCAAAAATGGCAATTTTGTTATCATTTACTCCCCCTCAATGTTGCTCCAAACCTAAACGTTGTCAAAATGTCAGCATCTTATGACCCAAAAGTAAAGACAAATTGAAAATATTGTTTATTTCGTTTTACTGAAGAATGAAGGACATGAGGGTGAGTTTTCATATTTGGGGAACTATACCTTCAAGTAGTCTTATCTATATTTTTTTGGCACTTAAAACATTGACTAAAAATATGGTGCATGTGTCAAACATTTTTAGGCCTGCAAATATCATGAGATCTGTTTTTTTGCAACTTGCTTTCAACTTCCTGTTTGTCTTGAGTTGACTGTCCTGAAAGAGCCTTTTATGTGTGTTTGGGTGTTTCGGGAGTGGCTGTATGAGTCTTATTTTTCTTTGTAGGCAGTACGTGCAGCACATCATCTCTTAAGCTGTGAGCTCCTGGTCTTTTTCTTACATTTTTATTTGATAGGCTCATATTTTGTCACTCACACTAGTTATTTGTCGTGAGATAACAAAAACCCTGACTGACTCAACTCAACCACGCTCAACTAAACATCACTCAGTTTGCTGTTGTAACTTCAGGTCAAAGCCACCAGACCTAGTTTTTGGTTTTCGTTGTACGAAGAATTTTTCTTTTACAGATATTGGTGTGCAATGGCTGTAGGCAGTGGACGTTTGACTAAACTCTTTGTCTTCTACATAAATAGGGTTTGTTCTGACAGAGGCTGACTTATCTCTGTAGAAAGGAATGTGTGTGTGTGTGTGCCAGAGAGAATAAGGAATGGAAAGGAAGTTGTTTTATTTTACAATATATTGTTTCAATAGATATTCCTCTTTGTTTGTGTTTGGTTATACTCCATACTGTTCCTCTTGTCATACTTTATATAGATTCTTTATTTGAAAAGCAAACATTCACATTAATGCATACAGCGTATTTTAAAACAAGTATACCAGACAATACAAGACCATAAATACAGCGCCAAATGAATCTGGATACGAACGAAGGAAAAATAAATGCTACAATGCTTGACCTTTTTAACAGCTCAGGGTATTTTGAGGACAACACAGAGATGAACATGTGCGGTATTATCTAATAGCAACAGGTGGAGAAAGAAGTATTGTATAAATATTAAGAAATTAGTTTATTCCATAGATATGTTATAATGTAAAAGTATCAAAGGGGCAGTTTAACTGCTTTCAGCTGCTACAATACCTGTGCGTTAGGTGCTCTTGTTTTTCAGTGAGGTTTTTTTTTCCAGCTTTTATTGTCTATTCTTTCACAATGTGAGAGTCAGAACTGAACTATGAATTGTCACACGTTCAACAGGTTGGCTAAATAATATTTAAATAGCTCACAGACACCATTCGATACTCTCGAATGAGAAGAAAGGAAATGACACAAAATGTCACTAATCTTGAAACTACTTTTTTTTTTCGGGCGCATGTATGTATGATATACTTCTATTTATACCAAAACCATGATTTGAACCTTGATTTCAGGTCATAAGTTTCAATGATTTGAAACTGTAACAATTACAAACTTCTGCTTGTGGTCACACAGTTGTATTCAGTATGTTGAATGGAAATCCGTTGTGTATTTAAATATGATTGGATGTTATTTTGGTGCACATTTCAATTGAAATTTTTAATTGCAGGGAAATTCATGTGTTTAAATTAAATTATTTGCTTAACAAAATTCTGGTGATGCTCTTCTGTATAGTATATGTGTGCGTGTACACACATAAATGTATAATAAAGGTTTTACACCCAAAATGTGTTTGTTTTACTCACTAGAAATTTTTATTGTATTGTATTGTATACTTATTTTAACTGAGTTTATTGTAGAAAGTGCTACTCAGCTGGTCTTTTTCGATTTTTTGCATGTTAATATTAGTAGTGCAAATAATTAGGCTATCAAAGATACTAGTTTAATTCAGTTTCAGAAGGCCTACTGTAAAAAGTCTGATGGCCAGATTTAAATTCGCAGTGAGCCTATGTTTCTGCATATAAAGAACTACTTTACCTTTAGTTTTTTGGATTGTGGACGAATATTTTGTCGCCTTGAAATCAAAGAGAACCAGATGAGCTATGTACATTCTTAAAAATGGAAAAATATATTATATATCTGACTGAAGCTGTTTATTTATTTGTTATTTTTAAAAAAGAATTCGGAGACGTCGTCATAAAATATAGAACCCTTTTCTATTAAATATAATATAAATAAACGTGCGAATGTGAAAATAATTAGCGAGGTTGTGTTTAACCACTAGAGTGCAGTACAGCGCTCCAAAAACACTGCAATTATTTTCCAAACTTTGGACATTTGTAAAAGTAATATACAATAACATACAATAAATCAAACCGTACTTAAATTCTTATTTTTTATTATTTTATAATTCGGAAAGCAAGTTACTGTTTTAATTTCTTTAATCTTCTATTTAATCTAGGTGTTTAATTCACCTGTATAGTATAGCATTCACGCACATCACGTGACAAACATTGGAACTCGTGTGTCCATCCACACTGGGAATCGCAGGGAATTGATTGATGTGTCTTAAAACCAATTAGAGATCGGTAACAAAAAGATCCACCAATGAGGGCGCAGCGGAGGGCGGGGCCTTTGAGTGGTGGGCTTGCGTTTGGGAAAAGCAGTGGAAAAGTTGCATGTAGTCCTAAAAATGATACTGAGAATATTTATGGTGTTTTGTCTGCTTTTCACCTAACCGGTCTTGCGGCACCGTAAACGGAATTTAAAGTTAATTTTCCCCAGAAGGACCCAAAAAGATGGTGAGTTGATAAATTTTGCGCATGAAATTCCCAAACACTTGAGAATCAACTCAAAGTCTATTATGGTTGAAATAAGTGTGTAATTTGCAACGCGTAATGTTTAGCGTGATATTGACGACTTTATTGCAGCTTGCACCGCGTTTCGAAGTTTATTGCCTGAGCTTTGTCGCAGTGGGGAGTTATTTTTAAATAACTTAAAGTTTCCAACATCTGCGCCTGATGGGGCGGCTGCGCTTTTCCTGCTGGATTCCGCTTTACGTGGCAAGTGACAACTGCGCAGAGACATATCAGATTTTATTAAAAAATCTGTTTAATTCGATATGAGTGAACATTGAACTCCCCAGAAAAACAAGCTAATCCAAATGGCTCGTATCATCTAATCAATGTAGTACACCGTTACACGTTCATAGACACCCTGGAAATAACCCGGAACTTTTAAAATTGTGATTTTTAGTCATGCAAACCTGATAAATTCTTTAAAATATTGTAATTTTAATAATTACAAATTGTTCCAGCTTGAAGTGTTGTAGTTTAAATATGTACTAGTATTTTTAAACATGAAAAATTTTTAATATTTCACATAAAGAAATTAATCATATTGCTGAGAAACATGGCTAATAATATTTACACTCGTTTATTTGTGCATGGAGATTGGGTGCTGACATGTTGACATCACATGACCAGCTCTGTCATGCAATTGATTAAATGTCAGAAATAATACTTCTCTATCTGCTTTATATCAGTCATCGAGGCTCAGCAGATTGAGTCCAAACAAGAACTACCTGCCATGTTCATTTTCAATGCAAACCAAAGCAATTAGTACCCACATTAAATGCATCCACTCTGATTGGTTTAAGCAGGTGTAAAACATGCTGCTTTGGGGCAAACTTACTGTGTAGGTGCAGTCAGCTCACATTGTGAAAAGTTGAAATGGTTTTTAAAAATCAAGTAAAATTAGTTAAAAAGCATGTAATAACCCTGCTGCAACAATTAATTTGTGTTACAAAACATGGAATAATTTTCAATGCCACAGATGCTTATCATTGTGTCCTTTGTGAAAACATAAATTCAGTTTGACTCCTCATTCTTGAAATGCACAGTTTTTGTCCTTCACAGTAATGACAATCTGTACTAGAGCTGAAGGATAAAATCTTTTGTGTGGCTGTACAAGTAGTTTGCTCAATAGTTCCCAGAGCCTTGCACACAGTGTGTCATTCAGTTCAGGGCTTCATACCTCACAGTTAAACATGGATCAAATGGTTGGAAACATTTAAGGAATGATATTTTAAATAGGGAAAATTTCCACTACCCCTTAGTTTTACTGCATCATTTCCTTCCCCGGGAGCTGCTGTGCTTTTAGGAATCTGAGGCCCTTTGGCCTTTTCCTAGATGAGTGTGTGTGATACGGGGGAAGAGCTCTCTCATGTGCGACTGCATTGTTTGACTCCATGCTTGTCCGACTCGCTTTGCATCAGAACGCAGGAGAGGACAGGATTTGCTCAGATTGCTGGCAATTTGCTTAGCAAATAGCCACACCACTGGTGCAGGGGGCTTCTCCACCCACAGTGATTTGCTCCGTAAATAAAGGCTGTGGATTACAAGCTTTTCAAGCTTGCTGAACATAGCCTGAAGCTCATTGGCTCAATCCACATTTAAGCCAAGATTTCTTACTGCAGCCAATCGACATTTCCTTGAGTTTTTTTGTAGTAGTGCTCCACACGGACAGAGGTTGATATACAATAGAGCTCTTTAGGGGCAAATGACATCATATCTGTGGGTTTGATCATTCCTGAAGGAATCTGCAGAGAAAATGGAATTTATGACGGGGGGACTTTGTCACAGTGGGAGAAAGAGACAAAAGTTAGAGAAAAAACTCTTTGTTTGCTTGATATTCATTTGGTTGTTTTGTTGTGCTAACAGAGTCGGGGCAGATGGTGTTTTGTTGGGTAATCTAACATTGTGGTCATGCAATACACTTGGGATCCATGCATGTTAATCGTTAGAGCTTCCATGTCCATGAGATTTTTTTTTGTGAAGAATTACTGAAGTCCACAGAGAATCCAATGAGATGCCAAACAGGCCGTAATGTTCAGGACTGATGCTGCTCTCGAAAGTATATGTTTTGCAAAAAACATGGTTTCGAGAGGATCGGGCATGCATTAATCACCCACGGCTGGCCGCCTATTTCCTAATCAAGCACGTCCAATCACACCGCTTCCCTTTACTATAAAATACCCCCTTTTTCATATTCCCACATCCAGCCTTGATCACATCCCTCCTCCTCCCCTTTTCCTCCTTCTCCCTTAGAACCCCACGCCCGGGGGGCAGTCAACGAACGAGCCAAGAGCCGAACCCTCACCCTCACTAGGGTTATATTCCCTAGGGTTCGGAGTCCGCCGTTCTTCCGGCTCGCTCCCCAGACAGCTCGCCAAATCTGCACTATATTTCATTCTACTAAATGATTACCAGTAAAGTGAACTCTTGAAACGTATTTCAAATGTACCTTCTCTGGAACTCTTAGAGTAATAGTTTATCGCAAAATTTGAATTCTGTCATTTTCCCTCTGTCATGTGATTCCAAAACTGATTTTTATTCTCCAATAGAAAAAAAAATATTTTAAAGAATGTTTTTTTTCCCACACACAATAAAAGTGGAAGAGGTCCAACATAATTGTAAAAAGAAACAAAATTATTTATCAATATATCATATATAAAACAGAATGTTAATTTTTAGCTGAATTTCAACTTTTTGAATGTGAATCTAAACATTATAATTTAGTCTGCTTCTTTTGTTACCATGGTGACACTCGGATAACAGGATATCATGGCTTTTATGTTAGAGTACATCATTAAACTTAATTTCTCGTCTCCTCATCCTTTGTCTTTAAAGTCTATCCCAGCAGGATTTAGACTGGCCTTGACCTGCCTGTGTGTGTGTTCTTATTGGGCGTGTTACTGGAGGTCACAGAGTTTGCTTAAGGTCCATATTTAACACATTTCAAGCTGTTTTTATAGGAGAAAATAAACTGTTGGCATTTGGCGGTAACTCTTCCAGGTCATTATTTTGTGTTGTGTTATTTTAAAGTGTACTTCTGTATGTCTAACTGGGAATTAAACTTTTGCACCTGAGCAACAGCCTAAACATCTTTTCAGACTCAGTGGACCTTTATTCATTTATTCTAAGTTCTTAAGGCATGTATTACGATAAGAAGTTATGTGAGATATTTACATACTGTTAGCAGTCATTCCTTACAGTTGAAAAAAATGTAAATGCATGTTATTGATCAAAATATCATAATTCGATCTACCATGACATATTTTTTTTTCTGCCAGCCTATGCTGGACAATCATTTGGGTCACTTCAGCTCACATTCAGATCAGCATCCATCCAATCATCAACCACTGAATTGAAGGAGACCGTTTTCTCACTGTGAGAGAGGAAACTAAATAATGACATAAAAGTTGCTCTGTCTATACTGCTATTGATATTTATTTACTTTTTAGCCATTCTTTTACTTTTATGTGAAATAGTAGAATGAATTATGAAGGTCTGATCTCACACATTCCATAGATTGGTCTTAAAATGTGAGGCATGTATGTGTGTGTTACACTAACAAATGAAAGACTCTCAGACATGTCTGGATTGATACAGGATACGGCAGACTGGCAGAAGCCTTGCAGCCACATTTAAACAGCAGGGTTTTTTCATCGTCTGAACAGTTACACACCCAGAAGTCAAGTTCAGACTAAACATTGATCATCATGGTCAATACTGATACACACACATGTACTAACAAATCTGTTCCCAACTCTCTGGATGTGTCATACATATTGCACAAGAACCTTGTGTACGCATTAGGCTTTTCTGATTTGCATAAAAAATAATCTTTAAAAGACCTTCAGGGTATTATTTAGTGTAAAGTAGGTGTTCGTATCATTTTAGTTTTTAAACATCTTGATCATCAGTAATGAATGACTGTTTCAGTGTTAATTGTTTCACAGCAGCGGTAATGCAGTCTGCAGGATTTACAGTCTGTTGATTCATCAGAACAGAGAAAGAAATCTCAAGACTGTCATGTAGGAGAGAATTTATTTTCCATTGCGGCCTTTTTTAAAGCCACAGACCTTTGAAGCGTGTCATTTAAATCTCCCTCTAGTTAGCTGCCTGTCATTTGAGAGAAATATTGTCATGGTGTCGTGATACTCTGAAGGTAAATGTGTTGTGTTAGTGCTGATCCATAAATTACTGTTTCTGTGCATGTGGCTCTGATATTTGTGTTGTTTCACTTAGGTGGGTTGTTATTACAAGCTTCACACAATCTGTCATAGATCTATTTCTGGTTGGTTAGTGTGTGTGTGTGTGTGTGTGTTTGATCTTTAACCTCAGTTTATCAGAAACAAAATTTTGTATAGGTATTATATAAATATAAAAACTACTACAGACTTTTTTACTTTTACATTGCAGTCAATGAGCAGAATCCATGTCTGATTTTTCCACCCGAAGTTAAGTAGACATCTGTTTTTATTTCTGATTATATCTCATCTGGTTTGTTATGACATATGAAGTTTGTGGGGTGAGAGAGAGCACGATAAGCTTCAAAGAGTGTGTAGACTAAACAAGCAGTCAGCATCCTGACTTACTTTTAGACTATTGACAGACTCTGTCATGAGTATCAGCTGTAATTATGTGCAACAGTCGAGTTCTGGAAGTAGCAAAAGGCCTTTTATCTTTTCCATAAAGAAATATTAAATACTAAACAGTCAAAAGGTGTGTTTTTTCTCTCTTATTCTTAAAAGGCTGCATTTATTTTAGGGGAATGTTACACTAAAAAAGTAGTGTTGTTTAATATTATGATAGTATCTACTTGGATGCATTGTAAAAATGTGATTTTATTTATTTATCAATATTGAAAACTAATGTTTTTGTGGAAGCCAAATGTTTTGTGGACCCAGTGCTGTTGATACTGTAGGCAGTCACTTATTGTTTTGCTGTGTCACTCCAAATGTTTCGAAAAACTATCAGCAAAACAGATTTTCTTCTCGTCATGTTTGTTAGTGACTCATGAGTCGTGGTGTGTAGAATGTACTAAGTACTGTGATAGTGGGCGAGCAGCTTGCGTGTCTGTGCCAGGATCTTATTGTCTGTGATAATACAGTCGTGCGTCAGTCAGTCCGCCTCGTCTCTCACTGACCCTGATGGTCGCTCGCACACAGCATCCTCATGAGAAACTCCTCTATTCCACAGAACGACTTCACTGTTTCACTGACCCTCATCTGGAAACACAGTTGAGAGGAAAGCTCTGTTGTGTGTGTGTGTGTGTGAAAGAGATACAGAAAGGGTTCTTCTATCCTTCACTGTCACAGATAGGAGGGGGGTCACTCATGTCTCTGCATGAATGTGCGTTTCCAGTTTGGATGTAATAAGTGGGCCAACAGTGACGAGCTGCTGTATCACGTGACACTTGATTACATATCTGACTTTGACATACTGTACAGTGCAGTTTGCTAAAAGAGCGATGAGGAATTTTTAGCACAGTATTTTCTGGTTGGAGTACTTACTTTTCTGCAATAATGCACATCATATCAGTGCAAATGAACAAACAGACCAGATTATGAGAGCCATCATGGTTGAATATGATTGAGGTAAGTCAGTGCAGATGTAATGGTTTGTTAAATTGCGAGGTGACGATGTGCCCCTAACTGACAGCACTGGTCAACCCGTTATGTTTGTGTCTGGCTGAGCTTTTTGGATTATCAGAAAATGAAAGACATGTTGTGGGGGATTTGGTTCTGCACAGTAGTTGTTAGTTGCATAGACTTGAACTTGAAAATGAATATAAACATGCAGCTGATTGTATGAAAGGGCCAGGTTTTAAGCAGACTAAATTATCGGAGAAGTGAAGTCAAACATATTTCCCCGGAGAGAAATCAGTTTCTCTAAAAGATTTAGTTAGGACATTTTAAATGTAAGGTTATAAATTAACTTGAAGAAATTAACAAATAAAAAAAAGTACAAAACCGGAAATTATATCATAGAGTAGACTGAGGCCAGTGATATTTGTCTTGGACCCATTTCTTTTAAGAGAATATAAATGTAGTTTATGTAACATGCTTTCTCTCCTTATCTATTTAAATTGTAATTTGTTTTGATGATTTTGTCTCTAAATGTTTATATAAATATGCACACCGTTAATATGGACAAGTTTAATGGTCCTTTTGGAGTTAGTTGTGCCCTGATCATTACAATGAACTACCATTAAATGATAAGAGCTGCACCACAATTATTTAAGAATAGCAACTTTTGTGTTCTCTGGAAACTATGACATCAAATGGGATTTTAACAACACAAGGATGAATAAATTATAGCACTATTGTAATTCTGGCTAAGCTATTGCTTTAGCAGTGAGGTCATTCTTGTAAGTGTTTGTGTGGGAGAACTCCGTCTCTGTGGCTAACAGCTGCATCTTTGCTCCTGTAGGTTTGTAAAAGTCGGTGAAGGAACTTTCCCTGATCATCAGTGAATGTCTCAGAAGAGTGTGTTCAGCATGGACATGGAGGATTTCCCCCCTCCTCCACCTGAAAGTAAGCAGCTCTGTCTTCTTCCAGCTCACACATACTGTGTTTACTTTGACAAGCAGATAAGTGTGTAAATGCAAATTTCTGGCACAAATGGAACGGTTAATTTTTAAAGTGTTTAAAAGCATGTTTTACTGACCGGTGTCATGGTCACATTCACTCTCACTGTGTCGAATGCACTGGAATATCATGCTTATGGGAGCCGGAAGGATAGGGAGAAGAGAATGAACAGTGTAAACACATTCCATGGCTCAGCCACTAAGGATCGTGTGGGTTGAAGAGCGGAGGAACGCCAGAGCAAATGCAGGGGAGGTGAAAAAAAAGAGCCCAAAAACAGAGGCTCTGTCTAGATACAAGGAGAAGGACAGATGAGAGGGAAAGATTAGTTTACCTGATTAAAGTAGTGCTATAATTAAAAGGAAAGTTCAAACATTCCTTCATGTCATTCCAAAGTAGTCTTTATATGTACCTCTTCTCAGATTGTATGCTAGATGGTTTTATTGCATTGTTTTTGTCGTACAATAATCTACACACATTGGTGCCAGGAAGTTTGGAGATCTGAGATCTTTGCTGAAAACAGCTAATCAAGGATCAGCATGGTAAAGGATTAGACCCATTTGAGTTCATCAGCTGGTGTTAAAGTTTAAACTAAAACTGCACACTTTCCACATTATTTTAAAGCTCTTACTGCATAAATATTCACTGTCAGTCATCTTTGCAAAGATATGGAAACTCCCTCGTGCTTTATCTCCCTCTTACTCCATTCATTAGCACAGAAAGCTGATAAAGCCACTCTCTCTGTTCGTGCCTCAGTGATTTTCTTCAGACTAGTGTTTTTTCCTTCACACGGTTGAGCAAAAAAAGCTAATCTGAAGCCCCTTCACCTTTCCTGAACCCTTAAGCTTTTTCATTTACTCTCAAGGATTTGGGGACGTGGACATGTGTTGCATACTTGTTTTGTGCTGTGCTTCTATAACAGGTGCTCAGTGTCGCACTGTAACAAATGATACTTGAGGGTCAGAGGTCATAGTTTGACCTCAAGATGCGTTTAAGCTTTGCTGCTTTCTTACATTGCTTGTCGGTGTCAAGTTGATGGGTGCATGGAGATTGAAAGTGCATGCCGACTGTCATGTGGAGCTCTAAGGCATGCAGGAACGCCGCTCCTGCCAGCTCACAATGAATAAAGATCACATCCCTTCTGTCAACAAGTAACAGTGGTAAACCAAACTACTTTAAGATGGGTTCCCGTTGTAATTTTCTATCCTTTTAAAATTGTTGCTTGTCAGATTGCATGATATGACCCCAGTGAGTTCTTTGGTAGAAGTCAGTGTTAATTTTCACTTAGGATATTGTGTAGATTTTAACCATATATTTAAATGCTTTATATATGCGTGTATGTTCATAATTTATTTCCAAAAAACAAAGCAAAACAAAGTCTAGCAGTGAGTATTGGGTACATTTAAAGGGGTCATAGGATGTTATTTAAAATGTTCCCTTCTCTTTGGAGTGTTACAAGCTGTTAATACATTAATAAGATTCCTGGAGTTAAATAAGATTAAAGTTTCAAATCCAAAGAGATATTCTTTATAAAAGTTATGACGTGTTATGTTATGTCCATGGCCCCCTAAAACAACTCCCCCACTTTTCTACATCACAGAGTGAATTTATTTTCAAACACCACCCGAATTGTACACAAAAAAGAAGGTGAAACTATTATTCTGGCTGTAGTCTTGCTGCAGGCCCCATGTTCAGGAGAAGCTGTGTTTTGTACTTTTGTACTGTTTGTGCTTCCAAAAGAGGACATAACTAGAAGTCAGTGGTTAGGTTGTATTTATAACACTGTTCCAGAACAGTTCAACACATATATTCCCTAAACAGCGACCAGAGGGTCCTTTACTGACTGATTTTAGAGGAGACGGGGTTACACGACAACACAACAGCAACAAAATACAAACTGAACTGAGAATATATGTGGTAGGGCTAATGGAATAATTACAGTCAGGTGGAAGTGATCAGACAATTGCAAGAGTATCTGGCTGCAGCCACTGTGGAGCTCCACAGTAGGCGGAAACACGTCACCTCCACAGTAAGCGGAAA
>JAUCNO010000318.1:11088142-11099349 GCA_032353835.1 Enteromius viviparus
ACTTGAACAGTTTAGACAGTATGAAAAAAATTCTGGTCATAAAAAAAATTACTTTTTTACCTCAAATTTTAGTTCTCTCTGTAATGGTAGTTTCATGGCTCTAGCTCATTCCTAATTGGACAAATCAGCAATGTTGCAACTGGCACACATTGCAACTGTCCCCACTCTCCCCTACTTTAAACTTGAGAGTTGCACTTTTAGAATGTAGTGTCTGTGACACTGAAAAAGTGCAATGGTCAAAAATATCAGTCTAGCAAAGGCTAACATACACTACCCACTGAAAAGCAGCACAGCGGAATGAAAAACACTTTCTTCAGTGTAAAAATGTGAGATCCAGGGCAGTGGAATGAACGACATGCAAGGTATTAAAAACAGTGGAAAAGCACCACAGCGCCTGTTAAAAGTGATAGATTTAAAATGCATGTATTTTATACTAAGTACAGTTTAAATCTAATAGATTTACTGACATATTGCTCAAGACACACTGATAAAAAAATATAACTACATTTTTGGGGGGAATTTAGAATACTACTATCCTTAGGATTAAATAAATGAATTTCAATAAATATATTGTTGTATATTTATATTCACAGGGGAGTGAAAATGATTCTTTTAAATATTTCTAGACCTTTTTTTTAGACATTTTAAGACAATGAGCAGTGGAATGAAAACTTATCATATAAAACGTGCAAATAAAGCACCATTTCCCTCCAACAAATCAAAAAGTATAATTTCCTGATTAAACTGTGAAACTGAATATCAATAAGAATACAGGAGAAGGCACTGAATATAATAATTTTTATATCTGTTATAGGCAAATTAGCCTAGCGAGAAGACGAAACACAAAAAATGCAGACTATGCTTTTGGAAGTGGATGCTGTAAGACATTTTTAGTTATTATTCCACAGACATACTTACACGACAGACTTTGCTTTTCCACTTCATAATAACCAAAGTTATTCAGAATAATTCAAGTTATCCCGTCTCATAGTGCAAGTCAAATGACTTTTTCGATGTGCGTGGAGCAATTTATTCGGTAAATGTGTTTTCATAAAAATGTATACGCATTTTTTCTAATCAGGTAAACCGTTTATCCTCCTCAAATGTGTGCATACGTTTTTGATGTGCATTTTTTTTTTGCTGTATGTGGCTATTGTCTTTAGTTTGTCAATAGGGACAGAGGACGATGACGAAGGATAATTTTTTCAAACTAAGGTCAATTCATTGTTGATGCAGTAATGTCATCCAGTTCAGCTCTCTTCCAATAGCATCTGTGCAATCAGTCAAGTGTCCCCAACTAAAAAGCCAAAGGCGACTCCACTGGTGACAGAATGGAGAAAGCTGTTAGTAAAGCCAGCCTAGGGCTCTAAAAATATGGTGCTCAGGTTATAAGAAGTTCACCTTTTTTTTTTTAAGTTCCTACCATGCATTTTTTCCCCTCATCTAACTTTTCACGCAAAAACATGTCTACGTGAACTAGCACACTTATGCTTCACATAATGCCTAAATCCTGGTAATATCTCAGAAGCACACAGCTTTAGATGGAGCACAGCTTCTGGTGGTTTGTTTTACCATTGCAAATGAAGACCGATAGAGAGGAAACAGGTTCGCAAACAGTGAGTCATATCGTACAGGTCCCGACATGCCGACAGACTATCTAGAGGAGCAGGTGGGATGGAGGGAAAAAAAAAGCTTTACAGCTGTAGTGTGGCTGAATACACATGTATCTGTGTAAACCAAGCAACACAATTTATTCTCTCCTGCTGTGGAGTGTGACTACTGAGTGCGTTTGTCTAAACAAACCTCTCCTGAAGTAAAGTGGACTGGGCTTCTCTCAGGTCCTTCATCCCGCCCTCTGCCCGTTCTAGTCTCCGAGTCACCTCCTCCTCTTTCAGTTGCCACGCCAACAGCTGCTCTTGCATGGACTCGCATCGTTGTTGACATGACAACCGGCTCTCCTCCTCCTCCCTCAGGTCTCGGGACAGCCTTTAGGGGAAAGCATGAACACAGACTCATGACACATGCAACCATTTAAACCCACATGAAAGCTAAATATCTGCACACATCTGCGCACACGCAAAATAAATAGCTCTGCTCTGAAACCGAGCAGAGTTTCAGAAGTGCTGCCTCAATGCATACTGCCTACATACACCCTACGCTCCTGAAAAGATTAGCATATGTTGTGTTTTTGATGATGACAACATGCTGGTTGACTAAGAGGATTTCTACATTTTTTAACATTCACAGTTGTTTCCAGCAGAGCTGACATCAGTGCATGTTGCAAACACAAAACATGAGTACAAACAAATACAGTTTATCATATAATCATATTTTTTTGTGAAAACCAATACGTTTTTTAAAGATTTTTCAATGAACAGATCCTGATATTTTAAACAACAGTATAGGTCTACATTTACTCTATGAACAAACACGAATAAATAAGCAGTTAATATACATTACAGTATATAATTATATACAGGGTGCGATTTGGGGGTGCTTTTGAAAGCTTTTTCTCTCTCCAAGTGGAAGGTAAGTATAAGGCTGTAGCTTGAGTAACCTAATGTTAGTGTAATCTGTTAATACACACACAAACCTGTTTTTTTAGGCAGGGACCATATAATGGGTGTCATGTGATGCAATGATTTTAATACAACAGGAACTGTATTTAATACGATCACAATCTATTAAAAACATATGAAGGACAATTCATTTAAATTATTTAATTCAAGCAACATATAGTGAAAGCTAGCAAAGAACAGTATCAAAAGAGCTTTTTAAAAAGCACAATTTGTAAAACCATTAAGTCATAAAATGATTCACTGTTTCAGAGACTCCAATCGGATCATTTACTTCAGATCATTTGATTCAGAATGGGACATTAAAGCGTGGACAGAAAAATATTTGAGTTTGATCGGGAGATCAGAGAGAGATCGTGGGATGCGTTTATACCCACCAGGGATAAAAAAAATAATTCAGCAGAGGCAGCGATGCATACACCAGAGGAGGAAAAATCCTCCCACAACCCCTGGCAAATTACACCTTGATTGTATATACAGTATTGTTGCAATATATAATATATATATTACCAAATACCGGCACATGTCTAGTAACAAGTGGTGGAAAATTGGTACAATCCATGGAATAAGAGAACAAAATAAATAAATATTGTGAGCCTTTGGATGTGAGAATCTGACTGCAAATCATTGTACTGAATGCTGTCATCTGTCAAATGACACCCTATGAATGATTACTCTACTTTTAAAGCATACATTTAATTTAAACAACAGGGTCTACATATGCACATGCATTTCATAGCTGTTAATAGCTTGACATACTTTTTAAACCTGTAACATTTCACATTACATTTAATCCCACAATTCAATTTTCTTCCCTGCAAATGCAAGTTTATTTCTCCTGTTGCGGACTTTAGAAATCAACTTAACTCAACAATAGCAAATCTGAGGAAAAACTTTTACGCCACCAATAAACTGAAGCTGAATCAATCTCTCAGCTTGGCGTTTTATTGTTGAATGAGTTAACTTATTTGAACAAATCAATTAAATGAAAGATTTAATGACTATTTTATTAAATTCATCTCAATTAATTAGTTGGGAAAAAAAAGATTCAATGAATTATTCATAAAGATATTATTCAATATGTTAGTGACTTATAATTAAACATTTTTAGCAAAAAGTTACTTATAGTTGCATATGCATGTTAGTGGGAAAAAGGGTTGGTAAACACAATGACCAACTCAATGCATGGAGAATGTTTCACGTTCACATAAATTCCAGATTGCATGTATTCCTACTGAAACTGAATAGGAACACTCACTGAAATATGACTGTACCTTTACTTATTAACCAGGTTGAATATCAAAAAGTAATTATTTGAGTGAAATGCAATATTAAAACTATATGCTTTTACTATTTAATAGGAATACTGCCATGGTTGCACTTTTTTTCATTCATCCAATTCTGTAGGTGGCGCTGTCACAAAACAACTAGGATCATAGAACTGCAGGATTATACCATTGCTGTAGTCACAAGGACAATAAAATTAAAATCGAGGTTCAAAGTTCTTCTTCACGCTTAACACAGACTGAGAGGAAACCATGTTGAAATCATCCCAATACTATTTCTCTCCCTTTATCTGTTTCCCTGCAGGACAAAAGTAGGAAATTCCCAAACACAGAAGATCTTATCCGTTAGCTTCCAGCCTCCTCTCCCCCGATTAAGGAAGACACTTTTGGAAAAGGTGTGATAATGGCACACTTCCCATGAGGAACAGTTATCATTTTAAGATCAGGCAGATTCCTTTTTGAAGACAGCGTGGCAGAAGATGTCTTCGGGCTCCTCTAAGAGGAACCAGGCAGAGGAAAACAAAAGAGGGTGGTATGGTCTTAGTTCTGAGCTAATGTCCTTAAGTCTGACAAAAAGATAAGCACCATCCCACAGGCACGCTCACATCTGGTGATTTTTGGTACGCTTGAATGTTGTGGATAAAACGTTTTCCAAAAGTACACACTGGCTGCTTTGGAATGCCTAAACAATAAATGAAATGCTGAAGCTTAACATATGTTCACTATAAAGTTAAATGCAAAATGAAAGCAATGTGGGGAGCACATGAGTTTCTCTTTGGGCATTATAGAGTTGAGGAGTCCCTCATTCATACTGTTCTTTTTTAAGCATGGAAGAGTGAGAACCGTGGTTAAAGATGACAGGGGTCGGATTTAAAATAGATCCAGACTGATATCCGTCATCAGAATAAATCATTAGCGCCTTTGACATATGAGTCTACTTTGCAGATATCGTGGCTCCTTTGGGATGGTGAAAATTAAAGGAGCTTTGAAAACCGAGATGTGAAGTGTGTGTATGTGTATGTGAGGTGCGGGAAGTTCTGAAACCCGAAGCCTGTGAGTGGGAAGTGCTTCCATCTGCCATCACAGAGCTTCACACGTAGCTTAAGCCTGCTGACACATTACAGAATTTAATATCTATACACTATCACTCCGTCTGAAGCCGAACTGTGATACATGGAGAGAGGGGGAGGGTGTAAGACCTCAGAGCGCAGAACATCACTCACATGTGTGCTACTTTCTGAGCTCAAAGGCATCGGGTTCTGTTTTCACCTTTCTCTCATCTCTGTCTTCTAACCTTTACTCTCTTTTTGTAGAACTAGTCAATTTCCGCATATACAGTAGGGTACAAAGCAGAGCCAGGAACTGACCGCAAATTCCTGATTATTTTATTTGCAGGATGCCATTTTTGAAGCCATATAACAATTACATTATTATTTTGTTTTTAAAAAAATCTCCCTTTCTTTCTTTTTTTATTTTGTAAAGGCATTTATACATATTATAAATATTCCTATTTCAAATGAATGCTGTTCTTTATAACTTCCAATGAACTTTCTTTGTATTCTCTTTGTGTGTGAGTGAGTGTGTCCACAAAACAAAGAAATAAAAAAAAAAAACGTTTGTGGACAAAGTTAGCATATTGGCACCAAATTAGTATATTAGAATGATTTCTAAAGACATTTTCTAAAGGAATTATATATATATATATATTAGAGCTCTACAATTAATCGTCAAAAGCTCGCAATCTCGATTGGACCACCACACAATCTTAATCCAGCATTTAAACAATTCAGCCAATTATATTTTCAAGGAAAGGAGCCGAGCTTAACTCGTCTGATCTCGAGATAACACGCAATCACTCACAGCACGTCACATGCGGTTTTGCGCGGACAGCGGCCAGATGTGCTTGTTACGCCGGTTTCACACCACACGCATCAGCCCGGGTATACTTCACTTTCCGCGTTGCGCGGTCTCGCGGACGGAAGTACTGAACATTCACATCAATATTTACTAAACAAACAATACAATAGGCATATCTATAAAATACATTATATTTATATATAATTACGTTTATTTTTTTATGTTTAATAGTGATTTTCTTTCTTTATATAATTACATAATTTTTCATTACATTTCTTTAAATTTAAAGTAAAGGGTATTATGTATTATTTTACTGCTGTTTGATAACCTAATGTTCAGGGGTAAATCTTTAAAATAAAAAAGGTTCTCCAGAATCGTTACATTCTAAGCGAAAAATTGTGATTCTCATTTTATCCAGAATCGTTAAGCTCTAATATATATATACAAATGTAGTCTTGGATAATGTAAAATATGCTTTCTACAAACCTACTTCTACTTACCCTCAAGTAGTTTCAAATCTGTATAAATTTAAATGTTTTAGTGAATTACAGTGTTACTTCAATGGCTTCTATTCATGATGTAAAAACATGCTTTAATGCTTGTAATGAGAAATGGTATTTGTGAAAATCTCCCGTGTCTTTTTATGTCTGAGGTCTCTTTGCCCTCAGTGAAAAGCTTTCAGGTCTTTTCAACCCTGCTTTATCAGCATGCCGTCCTCTCTTCAGACTGCTGAGCAATTGTGACAAACAGCACACAGCACTCCAAACCACATCCAGGAATGTGCATCAATCCGCTGAGACGCTTACAGATGACTGACAGACACTAACAAACTCTGTCTCCGCCACACATAAACACACAGATACACACTCACCACACTTACACACAGACAAACACATGAACGCACCCTAGTCAAACAAATACACAATAGTTCATGGTTGTGCACAGTTTAGTGGACCATGACATCAATCAAAACACACAAAATGTGACCAAAGAAGCTCGACATCTCTCTATTTATAACTTCCCGTTCCATGTGAGTTTAGTATTTGTGCAAATCTGTGAAACTACTGTTTATCTCTTCGAAGAGGAAAATTATATTTGCCAATGTTGCTTAGTCATTGTACCTTTATTTACTTTGTCTCTGTGTTTACTTCACATACAAAAGCTTAAAAAATAGAATTAGCTGGTAACAGATCAAACTTGACTAAGACTATTACAGCTAACATTATGTTCTAATTATTTGTTTATTAATAATTAATTTATAAAAAAGAATACTTTTGAATATACATATATAAAGAATATACATTTGTATTAGTGCTGTCAAATACTAACACAAAAATAATGATTAATGACAGCCAATTAAAAGTTTTTCTTTACATAATAAATATACAGTTTTCTTAACTATATATATATTTGTGTTTATTTATACATAATAAACATACACAGTGTTATACAAGCATATTATGTAAACAAAAATGTTTATTTTGGATGCTTTTAATCGCGATTTATTGTTTGACAGCACTAACATATATCAACACTCACACACACCGCATATATTTTTGAAAAAATGTACATGTACTTACAAATAGCATATATAAATATATTTAACATATAAATGTAACATATTTCTTAAATATATACATGCATGTGTGTATATTTATGTAAATGCACATATACTGTATCATGTAAACAAAACCTTTTTTTCATATGCAATAAATCATTTGACAGCACTAATTTATATAATTTATAATATATTATAAATGTGATTTTACAGTTTGTTTATTTATTTTTGCAAACACCTAATCCATAATATCAATTCATGTTAGATTTTTGTGTTTTACTGTACATTCTGAGAATTTAGAGAATTGAGTGATAAGTTTTGCACAATGTGTCTTACGAAATTGAAAACTAAGTTAAAGGCCAAATTAGTATAATTACGTATTAATACGGTTTAGGCAAGTAAAGATTTTGTGTGTAAGCCGTCGGGAAAAAACTGTACCATCAACTTACATTGAAATATTAGTGATTTCTCTTTCTTATGGTTGTACCTTTCAATAGTGGCCGTCTGTTCGCACCGCAACACTCGCAGATCTTCCTTCTCCAAGGACTTTATCCTGCAAGACAAAAAAAGATGTGTTTTTATTTAAAGCAGAGGCCGTTAACATCTGTTCCCTCTTTCCTCTTTTGCCTGTGAGTGCGAGAGATACTGAAAAAATTCCCCTTCTCCAAAAAAGTCACCCAAGCATGTCCCTCTGGCATCCGCTTCTAACACCAGCAACTCGGCGTCAGCAGCTAAACAACGGCGTGTAAACGAGTGTAGCCCAGGGCATGTCCATGTGTGAAGTTAACAGGTACCATCGAGGGTATAATGGGTGTTGAAATCTCACTGAGTGAGAGAGAGAAGGTGAAAAAGAAAGAAAGCAGGTGGAAAAGAGATGGAAACACAATCTGACATACAGCTGTTAAGTGTTATGTTTTTTTGTAATATCCTTCTGTAGTTTGAGTAATAATGTGAAACTTGGTTAGCTAGCACAGAAGTGACAAGAGCGAATGTGGGAGTCTAATAAAACACAGAATTAAAGCTATAGTGGCGCCAAGTGATATGTTATTATGAGCGCCGGTGAGGAAGAACTAATCTCTGGATTTGGCAGAGTTTGCGGCTTCAATTATTTGAACGGTATTCAAACATTTCCACTAATCCACAATTATTTTATGCGCTACCTTTTACAGAGAGGTTTTCCAATGTAATTCTGTTATTGTTCAAATCTACTTATGTATTTTTTATTCGGATTCCCCCGTACCTAAAAAAGTCAGATAGACGACCTCTTCATGTCGTAACAGAATTATCTGCAAAGTGGACCAAACTTTGTTGCCGCAAGTCAAAAGTCTGGCTAATTGAGACTATTAATATGCTAGCAGGGAGGCTTTTGTGTGCCTGTGTATGTATGAGTGTGCTTTCGTTTAATTAATGCCAGACACTGTTTACATGTGTGTCTATCACTCTATTATATGTCAGTGCTTCAGCTCATTAATTGCCTGCATTGCATTTCAAATTTAGTTTGATTTTGATGTTTTTTTTTTCATTTAAATAACTATGTTTCTTCTTAGTATGTTACAGACAATGTAACACTTGTATGTTACATGTTAAGTTAAATTAATGTTTATTGCATATTTTAGTTTTTTGCGTCCATGATGGCATTTAGTGTTTGTGTGAATGACACTGAGCACCTTTTATATATGTTAACATTTTAAAGATGCTTGTGATGGGCTTTGGTTTATCATGTGACTTTCAAAGTCTAAATTACAATTTAATTTAATTTAATTTAATTTAATTTAATTTAATTTAATTTAATTTAATTTCATTTCATTTCATTTCATTTCATTTCATTTCATTTCATTTCATTTCACATTTCATTTCTCCATAAAACTAACTCTCTAAGAAAATACAAATTCTTCATTGTCATTATTTAGTACATGTAGGGTTTTTCTTCAAATAGCAGTGCTAAATGTTTTTAATATTTTGCAAATCTCAAAATGAATATCTAGTTTTCATAATGTACATAAAAATATTTTGGTGCCTAAATTTACTTTTAAATCAAGGCAACACTATTCACTAAAGGTGAATAGTGTAAAACATTTAGGCAATAGCTATCAACTCTCCTCAGTTGAATAACCATAGTACATAAAGACAATTGTTTTGTTTTACAAGTTGAAACATGCTAATGAGATATTATGACCCTGTGGCGGGTCTATTGTTAAATTGACTTATTTTAGTTTTAGACAGTTTATAAGCTTACTTAGACAATATTATGAATTGTATAGAACTCTGCCATTGTCAGTCTTAACATGAAAATAATCATCGGTACTGGTATGTGTTGATGCATCCCTCGTCCCTGCAATGAAGGTAAAATCTGGCCCACTCACACCCACACATAACCCAGATAACTTCACACGCAGGCTCTTCAGACAAATTCTCCCTCTGGCTCTTAGACTGACCTTCCCGTCGATCAGGACATAAGCGCAGACCTTGCATGTCTTAGCCTGGTTTCTATTAAACGGAAACTCTCTTCGCCTCTTTCTACTTTTCTTGCCCTCTGCAAAACATCTACATCAGCTGACCAAGGCTCCTGGGGCCTAACGTTAAGCACAACATAGCAGAGAAATCCCTGCATTGCTAAGCTGAATAACAATCAGTCTCTCGCTCTCCGTCTCTTTCCCTTGTTCTCTAATTTCTCCAGTTCTCTCTCAAGGTCAGCATAGTATAGAGTCCCTGCGGGTGTCGTCTGTCAAATGTTAAACCTTCTGCATCCCCCCCATCAGCCCACCCCAACTCACAAATATTTTTCACCCTCTCACGCTAGAGCTCCCCATCCTGCTCCATCGGCTCCCTCAGCGTCAGTCTGGAGAGAGTCAGGGGAGTACGAGTCTCATAGCTGAGCCGGTGTTTAGAGGATTGAAGAGGTTTGGTAAAGACCTTTCTTACTTTGTTTATTATGGTTGCCTGAAGGTTTCGATGAGCTCTGTGACACACTGCTATCTGACAGCGGGTTAAGATAACCTTTTATTTCCCCTGGATCTCTGTGACACTAGAGATAAAAGTGAGGGGGAGAGGAAAAGGGAATGAGAGAGAGAAAGAGAAAGCGATTATGGGATTAACATGTTAAAGATGGATGTCTCTGTTTGGATGAAAACATGACGGCTGTCAGGTCAAGTGGACCTGAAAACAAGAATGCAATCTGTAATTCTTACATCCTCACTAGACATCTGACTTTCACCAAAGATTGGATGGATCAGAATTGAAGGAAATAAATGGTTTGAGTCACTCTTGTGCATACTAGTAGTGAGTGATTTCATCAAACCACACTAAATTCTGGTGAACACTTTTTGTGGATGCTATGATCCCCCAAATCATGCCACTTGTTGAGGAGAGATGTCATTTAGATATTTAATAGAGATGTCTATTAAAAAAAATAATAATAATAATACAGAGCTGACAAATTAAATAATAAATTCTAAACTAGATTTATCTTGATTCAGTTCCAATTCAGAATTGAAAACGATAGCTAGCTAGCTATATACATTGTGAAATACTCAAATGTGTGTGACACACTTTGCAAAAGGTGTCAGTAGCCAAATTTCCATCCAGTTTTTACGCTGTTTTGTTATCGTCAAGGAATTCGCGAAAAAAGAAAACTGCGAAATTTGCTGTCTCCAGTCTGTTTCCATCCAACTCGCCTTTTACCGATAAAATGGTTTGCGTGATGACATCATCCTTAAAAAAATGAATTGTCGCATAAGTTTTGATGCATCACAAAAAAAAACTTGCCGTAAGCTGTTTCCATACATAATTTTACCTATTGCGCAAATAATATGCAAACAGTCTGTTCTTAATCCTGTCGCCCTTGGCGCTAGAGAGCACAACAAGACACGAGTCTGAAGTAGTGAAGAAAACCCCGGAGGGTGGATTTATTAAAAATACTGCAGGTGAGTG
>JAUCNO010000318.1:11123167-11134664 GCA_032353835.1 Enteromius viviparus
GGCTGTATTAGATCAAAAGGGTGCTTATACTAACTACTGAGCAAAGAGTCTGAATACTTAGGACAATGTGATATTTCAGTTTTTCTTTTTTAATAAAGCTGCAAAAATGTCAACCATTCTGTGTTTTTCTGTCAATATGGAGTGCTGTGTGTACATTAATGTGGGAAAAAAAGAAATTAAACGATTTTAGCCAATGGCTGCAATATAACGGAGTAAAAAAAATTAAGGGGTCTGAATGCTTTCCGTATCAACGGTGCACACACATGTACTATAAGCTCTAACAGATGTACAAATTAAATGTTTTCTGAAGAAAGAAAGAGTTCACAGGACAGAGGCAGTGGTTTTGTGTGCTTGTGTATGTGCGTGTGTGTAATTACCTGCATCAGCACTGATGCAACTCTGATGTATCAGTGCTTTGCTGTTCTCCCAGGTCTCCAGGAAGTGAGTTAACTGCTTCTTAACATTTGTCATCTCCCCTCGAGACGAAGGCAGCAGGGCCAACGCCTCTCTGAGAAGCCACTGCTGCTGCAGAAACCTTGATCTGATGCACACATTGACACAAAACAGAATTATTTAAGGATCCTGATTTAGAATACCACACTGCTTTATTGCAAGGAGACACTACTTTCTCATGAAAGTAGAACAAAAAAAAAAGAGATGAGACAAGAGAGAGAAGAAAAAAGAAAAGAACACTACATGAAATGTTTAAGTTGATTTGAGAAAAGGAGAAGAGATGGGATGAAAGGAAAAGAAGACACTATAAATCAAAAGTTCAAGTTGAGAAAGAAGAGAGACATAAAAGATCAGAGAAGAAAAAGATGAAGCTCTTCAGCTCTGTTTGAACAGAAGAGACTAGATGAGATTTCAGGAATAAAAGATGAGAGACCTGTTTAAGTTGATATTAAAGAGACGAGATGAGAAGGAGACATGCAATCTTTGAGAAATGTTTATTTTAAATAGAAGTAATAAGACGAGATGAGACAACAAGAGTAGTTAAGAGATTACATAGCATGATGACACTGTCATTTTGATGAGAAAGACGATATGAGGCAAGAAAAAGATGAGAAAACATTCCATTATTGAGTTATGTTTGAAGAGAGAAAAAAAAAACATTGAAAAAAGACTGAAGAGAAGTGAGGAGACAAGAATAGACTAGATGAGATGAGGTGTTTGAGTTTGTAATGAAATTCATTCAATATTCGGTCCCAATGTTTTCCAGGAGAAACAAGTCAGTTGTGATTTGTATTTAATACAGGAATGAATCAGTTAATACATTTTTAATAAATTAAAAAAAAGGGTAACATCACTGTTTAAACATCACTAAATCACTGCCTTTTTGGATACATTGGCTTTGATTCATTCACACTGAATGTCAAGTCCCTGAACGCAAATCTCTAAATATTCAAGAACACAGACATAAGCCTAGATAAATAATTTTTACACTTTATGTGTGGGTGGGATATTTGTACTCCTATTCATTTTAAGCTGTGTCTCATTTGTTACGAGTTCACATTCTCATATAATCCTTGAGAAGGTTTAAGGTAAACACATTTGGTAAGCAGCTGTTTATACAGTATACGCCAGTGTTGTGAAGGACGGGATTAGATGAACATGCTCCTGCTAGACCTTCATTTGGACCTCCGTCAATCTTCTATGGGACAGTCAGTGTCTCTTGTAGTGTCTGCACTGTCAGTGTTTAGCTGAGTGTTTTATTGAGGTTTGTACATTTGAAGTTCTGTGTCATTTTAGCAGTACTGCTGACCTACATCACGCCCCTTTCATTCCCACCAGCATTACATCATCATCATGAGACAGAGGCAGATAAGAGTTGCCAGAAGCTTCTATGTGGATAAACAGGACGCCAAATCCACATACACACACACATATGCATGAAATCTTTTCTGCGACCACACACCAACCATATGCGTATCCATCCCCCCATCACAGCCTGTCACCAAGTAAACAAACACACACAAGCACACACTTATCCACTTGTATAGAAGTCATGGTAACGGGTAAACATGGCAGTGTTAGGGTGAGACGTGGAGACAGACAGACAGTAAAAGAGGCAGAGAAAGAGAGGGAGAGTGACAGTGGGAGAGAACCATGGGAATTATTTTTTCATAACAAGAGAACAACACTGGGCGCAAACAAATGCTTATTATCAAAAGAGAAGAGACTAAAAGATGAAAAGAGAATTACTGTAAAAAGGATAAATGAGAAAGACGAGGCAGGAAGGGATGGAAGACGTAAGGAAAAGAATGAACCGAGAACAGAAAAGCTGAGACAGGATGAGAAAAGACCAGAAAATCAAAGGTTAGACAACAAGATGAAAAAAGAAGATAAGGCCTGATGCAAGGAAACTGGAGATGAAGACATGGGGTGTCTAAACATGGTTACAAAAGTAGAGGTGATGTAACAAGAGGAAAGAAGAGGAAACGGCTGAGAAGAAGCTGAGAAGACAAAAGATAGGCTGAGACGAGAAGAGAGGAGAGGAAACGAGGCTAGACAAGATTAAATAAGAGAAGAAAAAGACGCAATGAAAACGGATGTATAGTATATGAAGAGTAGATGAAATTAAACAAAATGAGATGAGACAAGAGGACGGAGAGGAGAAAGGAATAGATTAGAAGAGGAGAGAGGAGGTGAAATGAGATGAGAAGAAACAAGTGGAAAAGAAGATACAATGATCGAGATGAGAAACCACACCAATAAACCGGACAGATCAGCACTACCACCAGCTGTGAAGCACATCTGGCAGTGCCACGACTGACCCCATCCATACTGACCCCTTGTGCTTTTTTGGGGGTCTTTTTTTCCCTACTCCTGTCCTCCTTTTCTTTCTGATTTGGCCCTCAGTGTTTGAAGCGCTTCTGGAGTGTGTCTGGACTGCACATGGTCTGTTTTTGATGTGTGCGTCTGGCCAGCTGCTTTCCCCCGGCTTCTCCGCATTCTTAGCCTGTCCGGTTTCAAATCTATGACTTCATCAAAACTCTTATAAATCACCACCCATATCATCATCATCATAATCATCATTAACATTATCAGCATTCTGTGGCTCTTCACATCGCCTAGGGGTGTTCATGGATCAGACAGTTTATGCTTCCTGTCTCATTCGCTGTCCTTCCCCGTCTCTTTCTGTGAACCGCTGGGGCGTAGTCTATAATCAGGCTATAAACCTTTTGACCGAACAGACTGCTAGACCTCACGCTACAGTGAGCTCGCACTATACACGCACATGCCCCATATGTGAAGCACGCACACTTCACTCCAAAAAATAAATATGCACACACACACACACACACATACACACACAAGACATGAAAAGGGGACTTTAAAGAGACGCTAACATCACGGCTTGCAGGGGTTAAGGAGGAAAGACATCTAAGAATGGCACTATTTCATTTTTTTCTTTGCTCTGATGACTGAGGCAGTTCAAAGATGTGAAATCTACTTCATATCTTTGTGAAGTAGAGAATAAAGAGAGCGTACTTCAGCGTTCGTTTTACAGGCTTTCAGGGAAAGGCTTCTTCGCAGCTACATTTTCTATTTTCTGATGAAAGTACGAGTAATGATTTTCCATGCAAAAGTCGACTCTCAGTGCAAGGCTGTATGGCTGTCACAATATCAGATTCTCAGTAGATATATTTTTACTATAAAAAAAAAAATACTATAAGCCAAATTTACTTATACGGCCAATGAATCACACTCAAAAGGTTTGTAAAGAGAGAGTTTGTAATCATAACTAGTAAAAAGGACCCCGTCTTTTTTATGGAACTTACACAATGACGAGCTAACTGAAGTTTGAGAGTCTCACTTTAGTCTGTCATCTCCTCTCGCATGAGTTTGAGAGGCAATAGTAGCTACACACTGAAGCTGCGTTCCAATTTGACGACTTATACTACGCCCTTAAAGTATGTAATTGTTTTGAAAATAGAAAAATACAGGTTGTTAAGTGTGTAGAAGGAGAATATTTGAGTATTCGAGTTGGATAGTTACACACTTCCTGTCGCTGTAATCTGGCCAACATCTTGTCCCAGTTAACATCCTCTATATCTAATTTCATTTAACTTCCTACCATACCTGAGAGAAAAGAAGCAGGCATTGATCTGCCAGTCATGGGTCTCTCATGCAAAGAACTCTGCTCATATTTTTTTGCATAATGATGCATTTAAAAGTAAATAGCCAAATGGTTTACTAGATGAAATGTGGATTTGTAGCTTTTTAACCTTCTGTAGTTCTAAAACCAAATATTTTGCAAAAGCACAATGGATTATGGGTAATATTAGTCTTTAGAGTTTGCACGGATTCACATTTAAAAAAACAAATCCTGAAAATACTACACCATCCTGGCACTTTTGGCAGGGTGTGTCTTCACATTCCTTTTTTTTCTGTTTTAGAATGGGTGGCAACTATCGTTAGGGTGCAATAGTGCCATCTACTATTTTGGAGCGTCAGTCAGTTTGTCAGCACGGCATTACTTAAATTAACATGCCATCAATATTTAATGTCAATATAGGTATATAGACAGAGTGATGCATCATGATATGAAACCTGCACCCAGCGGGTGTAGAAACAGAAACAATCCAACCAACTCCATTGACTTTGTATAGCGGGAAGCTGCCTCCTTGTAACAAAAAAACAGAACAATGTCTAAAAGCATGCTATGTGAGAAGGCACGCAATAAACTATTTGAAATATCCAGAATGACATTTTTATAATCTGTTGACCCCAAAAAAACACGAGTGTTTAGGAACTCATAAGTAGAGCACAATGTGTCATATTACCGTGAGACCTACATCCACTGGAGGGAAACGTAATCGGCGACAGAAACCATTCATTATTTTTTAACCACATCAAAGGATTATTTCAACACCCTATGTGAACCTGAGAGGTGGAGACATATTGAGAAACTATATTTTGTTGCTCTATGTCAGTATCTCTTTTCCTTATCTTTATTTTGTTGGAGAAATGAACTGGCCCAGTGTGAAATACTTTCTTTCGCTTATGGACATTCTTTTCCATTTTTGTGAGATTGAAGTCATAGCAAACCTCTTCTCACATGACTGAAGTATCATTCATGCCTCTAGTACAAAAAATTGCGAATTGCTCTCAGTAAACAGTAAAATAAAATGTATTTTAGAATAGAAAAAGAAAACATTCAACTGCTTTGAAGAGAAAGATGCCGTCAAATGTAGTTGAACAAAAATAGGAATCAAAATGAGTATCAGGAGAGAGTTCAAACCATTTCTTGTTAGAAAAAGACAAATTATTTGTGAAATTAGACGCAGAGATAAACCTGTCTTTAAGAAGACAGACTGTACATATCATATGCAGCTTTTTGAGTAATCATTGGCTAATAAATAGTAATTTCACAAATGGGATCACCACAGAATTATCTGAAAGTAGAGTGTTATGTTCCAGTGTTTGACAAGGGTGCAACACATCAGTTACAGCTGCACTCCACAGAGCCCTGAACAGCCAAGAGTGAAAGAGCAAGAGAAATATATTAATCATCATAAAACATTACTATCCTCACCAGCACGGGAACACGGAATAGAACATTTTGTTTTTCAAGGGATAAATTTTGATGGGGTGCAAGGTTAGACAGCAGCGAGAGCACTTTGATTATTTCTTGAGAAATGTGAAAGGCATCCTGAGAAAGTCAGATGTAAAAAGAACACCCACTACAGACTACACCGCCACACATTCCTATATAATAGGTCATGACATATAAGAGAACCCAGGGAAATAAGCTCCTCGTTCTACAGGTGATGAAATATGATACAATCATTATCTTTGAAACCGAATGAATTGGCCGGTAAGACCTTGTGGTCATGGAGGTGTGACATTATAGTCTCTATGTGCTTGTGTGTGAAGCCAGGCCAGGACAGCATATTTTTACGAGAAAAAAAAAAAATGTATACCACAGTCGTAATCGTTGAGAGATTTCAAAAACCTGCCTGGGGTTCAGCTATAAGCTCTAATAATTAATTAGGAAAAAGCAAAAGAAAACAAACATAAGAAAAAAAAAATAGAAATAAATAATTAGAAATAGATTTTCAACAAGCTGACGCACACTAGCCACGTATAAATGCTTGCCACACATTCGTTTACTTAAATACAATCCCCCGGCACACACCTTTCCTGGAAGCACTTCACAGTATGACGCCATCGCGACGCTTTTGTGTGTGCCACTCACACAGACAGTTGGAGAAGATGGAAATGCCTGTCAGAAAGCTTGTGACTGCATTATCACCTGCCAGTCAACCGAGACTCCTCTCCTTTCTGTCACTCACGACAGTTTTACTTTACAGCATCTGATTATTAACCGTTTACATCTCAATCAAACAGATTTCTGCAGGAGAACCGAGCCTAAAAACTAAAATTTCTGCTCAAAATGGTTGCTAAAAAAATATGAGGCTTTGCCGTTACAAAAATAAATAGCATTTTAAAATATAACAGATATATATGTGACCCTGGACAACAAAACCAGTCATAAGTGTTCCTTTTTTTAGAAATTAAGATTTATACATGATCTGAAAGCTGAATAAATAAGCTTCCCATTGATGTATAATTTGTTAGGAGAGGACAATACTTGACCGAGATTCAACTAAATAAAAGTCTGGAATCTGAGGGTACAGAACAATCTAACTGCTGAGAAAATCACCTTTAAATTGGTCCAAATCGAAGATCTTATCAATGCATATTACAAATCAAAAATTAAGTTTTAATATATATTTTGGTAAGAAACTGACTAAATACCTTCATGTAACATGATCTTTGCTTACTATTCTACGGATTTTTGGCAAAAAAGAAAAATCAATAATTTTGACCCATGCAATGAATTTTGGCTATTGCTACAAATATACCCCAGTGACTTAAGACCAGGGTTTTGTGGTCCAGGGTCACATATAGTGTGTCATTTTATATGTGTATTTTGATTTGAATGACAACAAGTACTCAAAGTAATTCTAGTTGCTTCATGAAAATCGGACTAAACCTCTGATGACAGACTTTTCTGACAATGTCTTTCATAGTTTTCTGGGCCTAAACAGTGCTCACAAAAATATTCAGCCTCCTGGTTTTCAGCCAAAATATCTTAAAATTAAGTGATTAGGTGATTTGTAGTTGATAAATGGGGGGTGGGGTAACCCTTTAAGGTCATATTATAACAAGATCCTCTTTCTACTCCACGGGCCAAACAAATCTGAGCAGCTGTTATTTTAACAAGCTTGCAGAAAAAGGCTTACCAAAAAATGTAACTGGTTTGTCCATTTTTTTTTTTTTTTTTTAAGTTGATTGGTAGATGACCAGAGGACACAACTGTAGCACATAAACACAGGTTTTTTTTAGTAACAAACCGCTTTAAAAAAAAAAAAAAAACATCAAACGATTTTAAGATTGGTTTTGTAGTTAATCCCAGTATACAGCTACACAAAAATCCATTCTGCTCAAATCAATGTACGCTTGTTCTCTTTTTAGTTCTCCTTCCCTTTTCACTGTGTTTTTTTTTCTTCTCACACTTGTGCCTGCAAACACCCACAAGTGTACTCACACACGCACACAGTTGTTTCCCATCTGCAGAGCTCTTCCTGTCGTGCCGTGGCTGAGGTGGCTACTGCTGACACTCCACACACGCACTCACGACCCAATGAGATCAGCTGCGCTTGTTCTTTTGTCTCGCTTGTGCCATTGTTCCCTCATTTCCTTACCTGAGGTGCAGGCGGCAAGTGCGCTCATTCTCCAGCTCTGTAATCGCTGTATTTTTCTCCACCCTCACGCTCTCCATCTCACGCGTGACCGCGCACAGCTGCAGGTCAAGGGCCTTCATGCTGAAAAAGAGACACAGAGTGAGATATACACAGAAAGCAGCAATGGCGCAATAATTATAATGTTGAGGTTTCTTTTTATTTTTTTTTATATGGAACAATATTGTTTGCGTGGAAACGTTTCGATTTTCCAAATATAAAAAGTCTTTCTTTTTCTCTCAATAAAAGTTCAATGGCAGGAGAGCGGCCCAGCCACAGAGCAGGAGGGTTGTGTTATGTGATGTGTGTGTGGAGTGTGTGAGACTAAATGAGAGACAGACTTCTGTAGGGCAGATATACGGTCTGCAGAGTATTATGGGCTTTTGTGGAGCTCACAAAGACAAGGTCGCTATAGCAACGGGAGAGTACACACCAAGGCTGACTAAATCCCCGGCACGAAGGGGTTTATCGAACCTGAGGCAATAGCTGATGTATCAGTGTGATATCACTTGGAGCGTAATTGTCTGTCATTGTGTTTGCGTGTGCCCATTTCAGAGCCTATTTCAGGCTTGTGTTTGTGTAAGAGAACAAGAGCGTGAGAGTGAGTGTATGAGTGCTATTGTTGGTGTTTGTGTTGGTAAAAAACATGGGTATGAATAAATTTAGACCTTAAGAAGACTCCCAGCTGCAGTCATGAATTTCATTCACACCATTTGTATATGTGAGAAATTAGCTGAACGTAGAAAAGGCCAGAGTGTTTGGGAATGCACTTTGATTTTTTTTCTGGCTGATACTGGTGTAGCCATAGGTTTGCATTTCATGATCGTGCAATGATGCATTTCAGTTTATAGCCCTTTATGGCAACGGAAGTTGCTTAGGAAACTAGTTTGAGAGATATTAATTTCTCTTCTAATTAAATTGATACATACTATGCGTTCTACCGTCTGGAATTATCATTTAATATGTCCTTCAATGCTGTTCTTCAAAGCATAACAAAGCCGCCTGCTAAGCTTATTCTACACTCAGGGTTCTATATTTTGCCTGAGAAAAAGTTGTATAATTGTAAAACATTTAATTGATTTAGTTTACTATAAAATGTCCCAAAGAAAAGGATTCGGCAGGAATATAAAATACAGAGTAGCAGACATGGTATACGCTACCGTTCAAAAATTTGGGGTCAGTAAGATTTTTAATGGTTTTTAAAGATGTTTCTTATTATCTGTAATATTGTGAAATATTATTTTAATTTAAAATAACTGTTTTCTGTGTTAATATTTTAAAATGTAATGTGACAAGGCATCATTACTCAAGTCTTCAGTGTCACTTTCAGAAATCATTCTAATATGCTGATTCTTTATTATCAGTGCTTTGATCATTAAAATATTAAAAAGAGAAGCATTCATTTAAAATGAATAATGTTCAAAACTACACTACGGTTCAAAAGTTTGGGATCAGTTAATTTTTTTCTTTCTTATTTGAAAGAAATAAATACTTTTATTATCCAAGGATCTATTAAATGAACAAAAAAGTCATAGCATGGATTTACATTTTAGAAATGTTTTGTTTTTGAGAAGAAAAAAAATGAATGAAAAACAAATAACAGGTTCCAAATATGTGGCTGCACAACTGTTTCCAACATTGATCAGCATATTAGAATGATTTCTGAAAGGATCATGTGACCCTGAAGACTGGAGTAGTGATGCTTGGTATCACAGGAATAAACTCATAAGGCATAAAAGATGATCTTTGAATCTCAATAGCAAGAATGTGAAGGAAAATGATATGCCGTCATATGTTAATACCATATCGATATACCATAAAAGAATTAAAAAAGAAAATCCACACACACACACACACACACTCTCTCACTCAAAAACAAACAAACAAACCAGGTTAAAATCTCAGCAGATGCTCAGATACAACAAAATCCTTAAAAACAAATACACAACACAGCTGTGTTTTCCTAATGAATATACTCCATTGTCTGGATAATGTTAAAAGAGCTCTATTGCCAGATCAGTTAATGGGGTGTATGGGGAATGTAAGTGTACAAGGGGCAAAAACTGCTTCCAGATCAACATTCTTAGTTTGACATTTCTGATATACGGCCCTTTTGAGCTTAAGTGCCTGCTCATACTGTGAAAAAATGACTTCAAAAACCCCACAAAGGAAACGAAAAATGAAGCTCTTCTGACTCTTTATTATCCCTTAACAAATCTCAGAGCCACAGCTGAACACAGAGATGCAAGAGTGAGAATGTACTGTTCTCACTTCTGTTGTCAGACGATCCAGCCATGCTGAAATATGGCGCAGCCACAGATGGCTTCGGAATGCACTGTACCCAGTACTGTCTGTGAAATTACACACGCTACAATCTTGTAAGGACATGAGAGACCTGTTCCGGAATCGTCATCACTTATTTAAGGGCATTGAGAGAGCAGCACGAAACATTATATTCATCTTCAGATGTCTCTGTTATTCCCATAATACATTCCCACCATCCACACAGGTAAATTCTGAGGCTTATAGGTACTTAGAAGGCTTCAGATGCTCATTAGCACAGAAATGAGCAGCTTACCGAGTATTTCATCAGAATTTAAATCCATACGTTAAGCTTTACCACAGACTGTCTGATGCATTGTCCTAAAGATGGTTCTGATGCATTGTGGGTAAACGCAGCAGATGTTGGCCCTATTGTTTCAAAGCAAGGCTTAAAGAGACACAGTTGCAGAGCTAGCAATGTCTGGCTCAATACCTCACTTGTTACTCAATCAGAATTAGAACAAATCCTCAGACTGGGAACAGACATTCAGCTGCCTACGAAGTGTGTGTGTGTGTATACCAAGAGATACGAGTCGTGATAATGGGCTGCAAATCCCAGACTAAAGACGACTCTGCTGTTCTCTCGTCTACAGGACTGTGTGTGCGCGTGTAGGAGGCTGAAGAAATCGTGATTACAGCAAGCAACTGGCTGTGGTTGCAACCATGTGCGTGATTGAGCCGGGGAACCAACCTGCTCTTTCTATTAACGTGTGAATGAGTGGGAGGCCGATGTGTGTGTGCTTCCGTACATTTATCTGTGTGAATGCGTGACTCACTATAATGATTTGATGCTAGTTATAGACATTTATGATACTGTGCCACTGGCTTTGTTCCAATAGCTAGTGAGTCACTTGTCGTCTACAGCCAACATAGACTGATTCAGAACCTCAGTAAGTGATTTAAAATATATATATACATAGGCAGTGATTTTGAGCTTCTCGCAGAAAGCATTCAGATTTTTTTAATGCAGCATGATACTCTAAAATCACAACAATGCATAACACTGGTTAAATGTTTTTGCAACTGAGAATTCTTACTGATAGAAATGTATTATGCTTAAATAATTGAAGATATGTACAATTCTTGAAATATATCAAAGTAAATGTTTGTAATTCAGTTTTTAGATGCTGAGGTTGGGGGCCCGGAGGGAATATGCCTTTAAAAAAAGAATAAAATAATGTTTATACAATTTATTTATTAAATAACAACAATAAAAATATATATTTGTGTATGTTTATGTGTATGTGTGGGTTTATGTGGACACAAATTTGTATAATTACATGGGTATTACAATATGTAGGTGTTTTATGAGGACATTTTCAGTGTCCCCGTAATTCAAAAGGCTTTAAAAACATACTAAATGGTGTTTTTTTGAAAATCTAAAAAATGCACACAGTTTCCTGTAAGGGGTAGGTTTAGGTGTA
>JAUCNO010000318.1:11144551-11181306 GCA_032353835.1 Enteromius viviparus
CGGATTCAATGATTTATGCTAAGCTATGCTAATTTTGGGACCACCAGACCCGGCGATTGGCTGAATGGATTCAAAAACGGTAAAACACATCTGTATTACTCTAGGGATGTTGGAAAATGAGTGTTCCTTTAAGCTTAGTTAACTTTGGGTTAACCCTCCTGTTACCCTAGAATCCACAAACACCTTTTATCCTCTTATCCAGGAATTTAACATCCAGAATATGATTTTTTTTTGCAAAAAGGTTAGTGTCAGGTAATTGATGTCTTTGTTGACTATTGAACAACACTCTAAAATACAGACGAAATAGGTTTTCCCCTCCCCCATGTCATGGGAAATATCTAAGTCTCTAGTGAGATTTAGGATTCAACTGTCAGTGGTTCTCGCAATACTACAGCTATGGTTATTCTAGTGTTTTTTATTTTTATTATACTTAACATATAAAATAAAATCATAGCATGTTATAGTGACCTCAATATCACCCAAAACAAATGTGTGTAGATGTTTTTATATTTCTTATGATTTATACAGCTAAAAGACCCTGGAGAACCGGAAGAACACTGATGTGACAAAATGTGTACAGGGCATTGCAAAAATAATGTTAAATTTATGTTTATCAAGTTTTCCCCATTAAATTAGGAAAAGTCATTCAATTTGATGCAACAAAGAAAAAGTTAATTATATTTGTACATTCGTTAAACATTGAATGATTGAACATTAAACATTGAAGTATAACAGGAGGGTTAAAGGTTCATCTTCATAAAACTAATTAAGATATTTTCCTTTGTGACACAGAAGTAAAGCAATTGTTGAATAAAATTGTTATTTTTGTTTTGTTTGCAAATATAAAGTATCCTCGCAGCTTCAGAAAATTAGGGTGGACCACTGATGTCACATGGACTATTACTACTTTTGTGTGTTTAGAAAAAGCGCTAGAGCAATTAAGTGCACGCTCTGAGACAGGAGAGGTTTTAGCTCATCTAAGTTTAGGGAAGAACATAGTGGAATATGGAAAAATGGTGGAGTTTTCCTTTAAAGCTTACATACATACAGAGCTGACATTATCATGCAGTGTGCAAACATCAGCCACTGAATGATACTCTAGACAAACATGTAGTGTAAGAAGAGCAGCAATCCAACTACTTTTAAAATCATCCAGTCTGAACCCAGCACTTCCTGCTCAAATATCACCACTTTTAATCTCATCAGAATCTAAATTTGCTTGAAATGTGTGAGTCAGCTAGTTTTAAGTGACCACTCAGTTTATCAAATTAAGAGTTGCATGTAATAATAGCCGCTTTTCCACTAATGGGCTGAACGGTTCTCTTTGCTCAACCATTCTCATTCCGAGCCGACCCGGGCCAGTCAGCACAGATACAGTTTCATTTTCCACTGTGGAGCTAATAAATATTGTGCTTCTTCTTAGCCAGCTATTGAGAAACAGGTAGCCAGGCAACATGTGACGACGCCACGCACGCACGCGCACTCTACCAGCATGGCTTAGTATGGTTGTCTAACCATGCCGAGGATTCTGGGCCGAGAACGGTTTGTAATCGTGCCTTGCAATACCAGGTTCACGTGGAGATACAACTGTAATAACACATGACAGTTCTTAGTACCATTCGGCTGAACAACAGTTATTTATAATAAATAAAAGCTAAACTAAATTAGCATGCTTCTAAAATAAAATAAAATAAAATATACTATAGCATTAAAAATACTAGTATTAAAAAGTTTTTTTTTATCAAAAACACAGTAAAACCTGATTTTTTTTTATTGATTTGATAATATTATATTATGAAATATTATTACAATTGAATATTATTATACCATTTTTATGGAAACTCTACATTTTCAGCACCCGTTATACGAGATATTCAGAAATCATGCAACATTTAAAAATGTCTTTGCTTTATATAAATCACGAATCACTATATCCTGTTCCACCAACAACACTCACACACACTTCTGCCCACTGCTCTGTCGTGCCGGCTCTGGAATGTGCTGGGTATGAATGAATCAGTGGGGGCCGATCTAGAAGCACGACTGCTGTGCTGTTTGATTTTTCCCGTGAGCTTACACGGACAACACATCCTGCTATTATTATCAGCAACAGCGGGAGAGAGTGCTGAAATAAGATCCACAATCACACACTCGCTTTGCACCTCTCTCTTCATTCTCTGAATTTCTGTCTGTGCTAAGCTGCGGAGGCGTAGGTGTTGAGAGGTTTATTTCTGATTGATGCAGTGGTATAATTATGGCTGGCATTCACGTCAGCTGGAAGAGAAGACGTACGCATGCACGTCTCTCCTATAGTGACTCACGAGGGAAACCAGAGCTAAGGAGCTCAAAGAATGAGGAACTATTCATATGTACGCAAATAGACATACATAAAGTAATCACCCTCACATGTGTATTCATACAAATCAGGGCCCTGGAATCCCCGGGCCAGTAATGAGAGGGGCCTGCTAAGATCCTGTAGGGCAGGGATCCCCAAACTTTTACTCAAAGTTTACATATGAAATTTTCCAAGTATTTTAATAATTAAAGAATTGAATGTTCTAGAAAACTATTGTTATTATTATAAAGATGGTTTTCTTTTCTTGTAAGGAGAAAAAACTTGTGACTCTGGACCACAACACGAGTCATAATGGTCCATATTAATGGATATTAATGGTCCATTTAAATTGAAATTTATACATCATCTGAAAGCTGAAAGAATAAGCTATCCATTGATGTATGGCTTGTCAGGATAATATCTTGCTGAGATACAGCTATTTGAAAATCTGGAATCTGAGGGTGCAAAAAAATCTAAATACTTTAATAAATATTTTAAAAAATAAATAAAAAATTGCCTTTAAAGTTGTCTAAATAAAGTCTTTAGCAATCCATATTACTAATCAAAATAGAATAGACCCATAGAATGTATGGAAATCTGCTTCAAATATAACTTATGACTAGTTTTGTGGTAAAGCAGATGACTAGGATATTAAAATGAGTAAATTTAATCAAAACCTGACTCACTAACTAGTTTGACTGGGTGAATCCAAACTGTAGCACCATCAATGCTTTAGGTAAGAGGTGGGTGGATGCTGCATGAAGTAAAAGACTGAATGTATGTTATGCAGTGGGTGTAAGATTTTCTGCACAAGTGAATTTATATATTTTAGCCTGTCGGTGCTTAACCACTTTGCAGCGGGTGACAGAAAGAGCACAGAGAGAAGCAAGAGGAAAATAGGTGCTATAAAATCATAGTTCCTCTGCAGCACTGACAGGTTATACACTTTTAAGGGGAAGATGGGGTTTGATGTAAGAAGTCTCTCTGTTTGCCATAAGTCTCTTTAATGGCTTACTGCAGAGATGGACTGAAGATTTTTACACTTTCTGAAGGAAATGTGAGTGTTGACTGGCTGCCAAAACTTGCTATGATGCTAGAGTGTCATAAGAGAAAATTGTATATACAATAATACTTCAGCAATAGATGGCTCATGCACCAGATGAATGCTGTATCCCATCAATACGTGATAAACCATGCACCACGGATACAGTATGTGTGCAACCTAATAGGCGAATACTGATCTACTGTAAGTGGAGAGCACCAATGAAAACAGACAAACCTGAAAAACACATGTATGTGCTAAAAATATATATTGTTTTATATTTATAAAAGGCAAGTTGGGCATCTGGATATTTTAGATTGGTTGTGGGACCGGTGTCTCACCTGATTGCCTGTTGACGTCAACATTGCTCAAAAAGTTGCCCGGTGTATCATCAGCCTTAGAGTAATGAGATATGTGCAGTCATGGAACTGTGACTGAGACTCACGTTTCCTGCTGCTGAAGCACAGAAGCTTTCAGCTCCTCCAGATGAGCGTAGGCTTCTTGGAGCTCCTCTCTCAGGGTTCTCTCTCTCTCCACACTTCCTCTCTCTTGTTCCAGCTGTCTTTCGACTTCCCGCAAACGCTCCTGCAGGCACTGGAACTCGTGCAGAATCAAATAACTTACACCACAGTAATGACAGGTCTTGTCAGAATTATCCATCTGAAAACAAACACAAACATAAACATAGTCAACCTATTATATTACAACCAGAATACAACCTATTACAATATATTACAACCAGAATATTCACAAATCTGTCAGTCCATCTGTAATTACCCATTTATTCATCTATCCATACCATTGATTTATCTACCCATCCATATACTCATCTACCTCCCTACCCATCTATCTACCCAATCATCTACCTATTTATTAATCTACCCCCAACTATCTACCATCCAATAGTCTACCTATCTATCTTATCCATCTACTGCTCAACTATCTACCCATCTATCTAGCTATCTATTAATCTTCCATCCAATAGTCTATCTACCTATCTATTCATCTACCACCGACTATCTACCTATCTATTTATTTACCATCCAACTATCTTCCCAACTTACTTTCTATCTACTTAGCTACTGCCCAACTATCTACCCAGTTATCTACATATCTATCCATTTACCGCCTAACAATCTACCCAGCTATCTTCCTACCTTTTTATCCATTTACCACCGAACTATCTACCCATCTTTCTATATGTGACCCTGGACAACAAAACCAGTCATAAGTGTTAATTTTCTAAAATTGAGATTTATACATGATCTGAAAGCTTCCCATTGATGTATGATCTGAGGGTACAGAAAAATGTAAATGCTGAGAAAATCACCTTTAAAGTTGTTTAAATGATGATCTTATCAATGCATATTACCAATCAAAAAATAAGTTTTAATATATTTTCGGTAATAAATTGACTAAATATCTTCATGAAACATTATCTTTGCTTACTATCCTAAGGATTTTTGACAAAAAAGAAAAATCAATAATTTTGACCCATGCAATGTATTTTTGGCTATTGCTACAAATATACCCCAGTGACTTAAGACTGGTTTTGTGGTCCAGGGTCACATATATTCATCTACCCCTAACTATTTACCCAAATGTCTACCTAAATAGCTATCTATCTATCTATCTATCTATCTATCTATCTATCTATCTATCTATCTATCTATCTATCGTACAACTGTCTACCTGACTATTAATCTACCCCTGTACTAACTAAATATATACCTATCTACTGTCTCCATCTATCACCCAACTATATGCCTATCTACACTGTTTAACCTTACCAGGCTTTTTATGAGCAAAATACTGGCAACACTGTTGCCAGCTAGTTACTGTAAAGCCATGACTAATTGGCAACAGTGTTGCCAGTAATTTACTGTCTCTGTACAATTACAATGACTAGCTGTAGTTTTATAGTGCAAATCAGGCATTACAGTCGATAACTGGCAGCAGTGGTTTCAGTTACTTACTGTACAGTATCACACATGCTTCGGGTAAAATACTGAATATACATTTACTAAATTCATAGTGCAGTACTCATTTTGATACTCTAAAACAATGTGTCACTTTCCCCTCAATGCTCGTCCACTTAGATGAACTAAGAAGGCTATCTCCCGAAATATGAAGTCACCATAAAAACTGCCAAAACACATTAATTATTAATTATTTAAATATTTACACATACATACTCGTTCGTCACATACATACACCCTGAGCAATCAAGAAAAATGAAAATGATAAAACAAGTTAAGAGGTCAATTGCTAATAAATGCTGTTACTCCTGGAAAAATGTAATATACAAAGGGATGTGACTTAAAGCTGTAAGGAGAGGCTCAAAAAACTTGCTAATCAGAAAGCTATTTGAAGCAGAGCATATAAATTATCTTTATATTATGTATCTTAAAAACACAAATATTTGAATCATTTGCTAACTTGTAGTTGTGTGATTCATTTTCAGCCAGAAAACATACAAATCTGCTTTGGATTTGTCAATACAGCACGATCAGTAGCAAACAAACTATAAGTTAATCAAGGTAAAGGGGTGACACGTGTATGTGTGTGTTAATGCATGAATCCTTGTTTTCTGACTGAAGATGTAAACAGCTTGCAATAAATAGTGGCATAATGCATCATGGCAATATAGACCAGTAATTTACCAGTTAATATCACAGTTATTTCCTTTAAAGGATGTAATATGTGGCCAGGTATGGTTTCCCATACCAGGAATTTGTGCTCTGCATTTAACCCATCCAAGTGCACACACACAGTAGTGAGAAGTGATCAACGAGCACACACACACACGCATCATGAACACACACCCGGAGCAGTGGGCAGCCATCGCTGCGGCGCCCAGGGAGCAGTTGGGGGAACAGTGCCTTGCTCAAGAGTCTCAACTCAGTTGTGGAGGTTAGTGCTGCATTATCTGACCTCATATACTGTAACAGTAAAATACCTTTCACTGATGTTGTGTGTTGTGTGAAGCTAAATACTACCAATTTTAGCAAGGTTTAACAGTGTATTCATCTACCATACAACTATCTACCCAAGTACCTAACTTTCATGCACTGCCCAATTATTTACCCATCTACATAACTATTTACATATCTATCCATCTACCGCCCAACTATCTACCCATCTATCACAAGCCTAGCAACGCCACTGCACACACACCCAAAACTGCCAGGAGTCCAGAGAGCAAAAATTAGTCATTGATTACATATCAAAGACCTTATTTGCACATTCATATAAGTCAGTTCAATACACCGTTGCACTTCACTGAATCCAGTGGCAGCTTTATAATGACCTTCCAAGAATGACAAACAACCAAGCCTTGCCACTCCTCCCTTGAATGAAAGAGACCTGTCATCGCAAAAGCTCCACAAAAGCCTACTAAACCTTGATCTGAACAGCACAATGCTTGCAACGTGTTTCCCTTTCATTTACATTTGTGACTACAAGCAACAATTAACCAGAAGAGATGCAGCAGTTTAAGTTCACTGTGGCGACGTCAGTTTCTGTTACACTTACAGTAAGAGATCATGTGTTCACACATGTATGCAGCTGTGCGTTACAGTCATTTTACTGTAAAGATAGCGACTCGTTCTGATATTAGCGCTTGTAAAAAGAGAAGTGATAGAGACGTTCTTGCTGAGCGGAGATTTATTTGCATTTATTTTCACCCCTTCACTCTCACTTTTTCTTTAATCAATCATACAGCGATTATGGCTGGATTTTACACATACAACCAAATGCAACACCTGGCTCTATGAGTTTGACCCTGTCTCAGTTAAAGCCTGTCTGTGATCCTGCTTACCTAACACACACACACACACACACACACACGCAATCCTCTGCCTCCCGGAGAAATGTGAACATTTGCACGGAATCTGAAAGCCCTGATCCCCCCGCTCTCTCTCCCTCACGCATTCAGAGACAGGCACGCATGCATAGGCTTAAACACACACGCACATGCTGGCCTTAGGGGGGATGTCTGCCACCAGTAGAAACGTGTTCCCGTGACAGTGATGGCCCTCGGGGAGGCCTATGCCCCTGGCACTGACACATTCGCTTAGCGCTCAAACACACTTACGCATACCCACTGCCCTCCTCACACACATGCTTACACACATACCTTGTACCAAGCTGGATGGATACTTCAAGACACGAAAGGCCCTGTTTCTACATTGCTTCTCAGGGGGGGAAATATAAAAGTTCGCTTTGTATAACCTTCAGCGAATAAAAGAAAAATCCCGTTTCAGAAAGTATTTGACTGACAGGTCATGGCGGTCACACGTTTTCAAAAGTCAAACGAAAGCCGCAGTGTGCAATTTCTGTGCTATTAGCAAAACTGCAAAAATAATGATTTCAGATAAGTCCTCTTTCTCTATTGTCTGACAAACAGGCAGTCCCAAATCATGCCACTGTTGCTGTAATTACTAAACAGACTGCAGTTCCTTTTAATGCTGCTAGTTGTGCAGAAATCACACACTTTTCATTTAAGGTCATTTTGAAGCCAAAGTCTTTTAATGTCTTTTTAATTGATATGACGGCGCTTGCCACAATTCCCTAGGACAAGATGAATTAAACATATGACTCATAGCAGGGGGCTGAAAATAACAGCAGAGGTCTTATCATGGAAAGAGGCATAATTAATTTAAATGGAACCTTTCTGCATTCATCAAGCATCAGGGGTTATCGTCTCATGCACACCGGGTAGGAAAGAGCAGTTTACGTGCCATGGTCTTCAAAAACAGACCCCTAATCTTTTTTTCTACTCACCCCTCCCCTCTTCTCATCTGCCTCCATCAAATCCTGTGTCAGAAATGGGTCAGTGTTACAGGCACGCAACATACCCCCAGGATCTCCACAAATTACCACACCTCCTCCGACCGTTACACAAAGCAACCTGTTATCAATTTCCTCTGACAACACAAAGTAGCGTGACAAATACCTGCGTACTTTATGTAAATATAACTGCATTGTATGCAGGTTTTAAATGATCCCAAAAATTAGTATTTTTTTTATCTTTGTGTCTTTTGTTGTTTCCAATGAACACAAAAGTAGTAATAGAAATTCGTTATTGTTCTTCACTGTGACAAAATGATTTTCAGTAAATCTCTCTTCATCTCATAAAGCTCTATATCTTGGATGAACTGTTTTAAACTATTGTGTATTGTTTTTTGGGGGGGGAATTTAACTTTAAAATGTAATTTTATGTAACAAGCATCATTATACATGACCATAGACCACAAAACCGATCATTAGTAGCACAGGTATATTTGTAGCCATAGCCAATCAAATTTGATATGGTTCAAAGTAAAAATAAAGAAATAAAAAAAGTGCATGATTAGTTTTGCGGTTCAAGGTCATAAACCATGTGTGCGCACATATATACAAACACATTTAACTTTTTGTCATCCTAACAAGAAGCACAATAAGGACATCAAATTTGGGAATGGTAGATATGGCTGTGTGAGTTGATAATTACAATTTTTGAATGAAAAGGCTTTTCCTTTTAAGGCTCCAAAACTGACTACAAAGTCAGTTTCTTTGTTTTTGATCTTCTCTCATCTCCTACTACCCATGAAATAATCACAGACACTGCTGATCATGTAAAGAATTTCTCCTTGATTTTCCTCTCATTTCTCTAAAATGTGTTTCCGAGCAAGTGTGTTTGGAGCATTAGAGGACGGTTCGTGACTGCAGCTTTGTGGATTTTCAGGGAGATAAAGACCCCCCGTGGTGCTCACTGTACCATGAGCCAATGCTTAGATTCTCATCTGGACCCACAGTGCCAACACATTACACGACGGCAGGATGGCCGTTGACAGGGAAATTGGGAAGAGTGGGGGGTTTGTAGACTAGGACTTGGGGCAGGGAGGGGGCAGACGATGGCCTTCAGCAGTCATGGGTGAATTTGACGCCTGAATGAGTTCTCCCAATTCCCTTATTCCTCTTCCGCCTTTACGCACACTTCCTCGCATGGAGGGAGAAAGCGGGCAGTGGCTGAGAAGAATCACCTTTGACCGCATGTTGATCTACAGCCCAACGCACACAGGGGAAAACAAGCTTGAAGTGACGGGGTGGAGGGTTGTTTTCCATTGTTCTTATCAAAGAAAAATAATAAGAACACTTGTTTTTTTTTTTTTGCTATGGCTTCTCTACTAGCCAGTCTCTACTTGAAATGCTTGCTCTAATAAAAACATTGCTTCTTGCGTTTTGAGTAATAGTTCATCATATGGAGCTCTGGATGGAAAACAAAAATCTTCAGACATCCTCAATAAAACTCCGATGGCAAGAAAATGAAGTGAAAGATCATTCTTCTACCTTATACTGCAGTTCCTGATAAAGTTACCAGCTATTCACGTCTTATTTCCACACCAAAGCTAAATTATACTTGTATTTTGCACTAGACCAGTGTTTGTTTTAACCCAGCCGAAGATGTGCAGGTGAGAGTTTAGAGAAGATGTTGTTTGTGCACAGAGGGTGAGCAGCGGGAGGAGCTGAGGACGCTATCATGCCATTAAGCAGGCAACACATGCCGCCATTATCCCCCCATGTCTCCCAAGGTAGAAAAATGTGGCTGTTTTTTGTCCTATTCATTATTTAGAGAGCAGCAGAGCTAGAGAGAGGCACCAGAGTGAGACTCAGTCGGATCTCCATCATTCCTCTTGTCACATTGGAGCCACTTGCCACGCTAACATCAAAAATAAATAAAGGCAAGGCTGAAAATCCTAAAAGAGGCAGATGTGGGTTAAAGTCAGGAAAGAAAAAAAAACATGAAGGGAAGTCAATCACAATTTATCAATAACAGGGAAGTTAGAGTAGGTGTGTATGTGTTTATTAAACGTCAAACACACTTTATTCTTTTTGACTGACATCTGAGACAAAAATGATGTGCGTGAAACACTTTTTACGAGGCATAAAGAAAATTGTTAAATTAATTGTTCATAGCCTAAGGATAATAATAGGCGTTCTTGACCTTGTGTTTACCCTGTGAGTGGCACGCCATGAATCTGACATGGAACACAATGCTAAAAGGAGTTCATTTAAATAGGATCCTCCCTATGTAAAGACGTTTCATAAAGCTAGGGTATCTAGGGCAAAATGTGCACATGACTTAATAAAAAAAAAATATAAGGTTGGTGAGCGTAGTTTGGTATCACACTGACTTGTGTTCCAACTCCATCTATTCAATATTCAAATATAAATACGAAAGGTAAGCTGGTTTAACAAGCGAGCCTGTTGTGGAATCGTGAGAGAAAAATACAGGCAAATGTAGAAAGTCTGAATGTTTTCGCTACACAAAGTAGGTTTCGCCAATGTAACTCCTTTGAATGACCCAGTGCAACATGACCTCTTTAGGACAAAAAGGCACCTGATAAATCTGAGAGAATGAATGTTGATCTTCTCATATCTCTTGCCAGCTGCCCCTGAGCATAACGGATCACAAAGGATCAAACTTCCATCTCTATCACGCAGAGATGTGAAGTGTCTGTAATTATAATGGTGTACAATAGCAACCAAACTGAGAACCTATGAAATTACATCTGCACAGCAGGGGTGTAGAATATGTAAAATTAATTTTGTGTACCTGCTGTATTTCCAGAGGTAGGGGGTATGAGGGGATGTGTCTCTCAATTTCTTTTTTATCAGCTGTCTCCTTCGTTGTCTCCTCTATAGGACAGAAGAAAAAGAAATGCTAATTTTACTGAATTTGCTGAAAGAGACACTATATCACAAGCCATTGCATAACCTATCAGTTATTGTTGTAACTCATATAAAATAACATGAACGATAAATTAAATAAATAAAAATCTTAGATTAATTAATCTAACGTAGTTGTTTAGTCAACACTCCCCATTGCCATTCAGATTAACGTTATGTACTAAAATAACAGTTAATAAAAAAGTATACAGACATAACAAATGAAATTAAAACGCTAAATTTACAGCTAAAAACTGAAGTAGCCTAGTATATTATATGGCACCAAAATGAGCCACATAAGCTAGTATTACCAGAGCAATAACGTTATTTCCTCTCATATCGTGACATTTTTGACTTTTAATAAAACATTCAGGAGTCACTTGGAGTTTTATTTTCAATCCTTTCGCTATTAACGTTAGCAGAATAGCAAAAATGTAAGCTAGCCTTTACACAGGAATCTACATGTTTGGTGGAATATGCCGGATAGCTTAACAGTTTAGTGAAAAGACTCGGATTTGAAAGTATAATTGCATGTAAAAAGTATTTACATACCCATTATTTTGCCACAAAACGGCTGATTTCGGTTCGCTTAAATCACTGCCGTGAAAAGCATGCTTTTAGGGTGAAACTTAAGCGTTACGCAGTCACCATGACGACAACGGCCGTTTCTACGCAAACGGCGTAAACAATAGAACGCTCTAAGAACTGTTTGAACTGGCTGAGTATTCTCAGAGCAAAGAAGCGTGATTCATTTACCCAGCCCACAAACTGACGAAACGGTTTTTTTAAGGATATTTATTTAAGGATCCTCCTTAAACAGTATCATGCCCACGTTTCGCTTCCTTGAAAGTAACTTTATGGGTTAATAAAATCTAGGTTGCGTGGCGTTTTATTGTAACTCGTGTCTAAAAATGCAGATGAGCTCATCTGCTCTGTGCGTCTTCGTGATGGCTGATCCGCTTTTACAGCAGAACAGCGAGGATGTGTGTGATAAAAATAAAACGTGGGCTTTGAGGGGATTTTTTAGAGAAAATCCTCGAAACCCCGTCCTTATGTGTCTCTCTACGTTAAACCCTGGAAGACACGCAATGTCCGGGCAGAGCTCATTCTGCTGGTAATGGGTATCTTTCAAGATTGAATAATAATGTTACAAACAATGCCGTTTATAATAATAATACGTTATATTCAGGATATTAATAGCATTGACGCACTGCTTGCTTATTAATCGGTTAATGTAGTGTTAATCCAATAGCTCCGACCACTGTTTAATGGAAGTGTGCCCTGGGGGGCTGGGAAGCTTTCGTTAATAGAGTTCATCTAGGCACGCTATGTGTATGGGGAAGTGTGTAATGTAAATAGAACCTTGCAGAAAGGACAAGTCAATGAATGAGTGTGTTTGCGTGCGTTAGGAGAGAGTGCGTGCGATCCCTTGTGCGTGCCTTGGCGTAAATTTGGACTTTGCGTGAGAGTACGGAAGGAATGGGTGGAATCTGTAGTAAAACGACAATAATAAAAATGTGCTCAGATTGGTTTAGTAAAATACTTATATTTTCGTAGAGATATTACAGGTGGCAATATTATTGACTGCTTTTTATTCAACTTTTTGTTCTGCCGTATTTGTAGACTGTGAACACACACACAAGTATAGTGTAAATAAATAAAGTGTTTATATAACCCTAAAAATATATAAAACAGGTACGGTATATGCCAGCTGGGCATAGGGTTAAGTAATAATCTATGAATGCGTGTCCAAATGTGTGGCATATGTGTCTAATTGTATATCTGTGTGCTTTATTTTGTCAGATAACATTTTACTTTGCTGTTTACTCACTCTGTTGTTTAGTAGGGCATGTTTTCCTTTGTGCAATAAATAGGCTTGCTGAGGTTTGTTATTTGTTTCCACGTAGAACGGTTCAGCCTCGCGCTCAGTCCTGGGGGATTTGTGCCTCCCAGGGAACCTAAAAACACCAAATGGTCTTTTCGTGCTGTCTGCACGCAAACGTGTGTTAACCCAATTTTGCAAATTAATTAAAGCCAAGTACCCCAGAGTGCAGACTAGGTGATGGGGCGGGGCGACACGTGTCGCTCCACCCACTCCCAATTCCATTGGTTTATAAGACTGCAAATCCTAATAGTTTAGACCGAGCATGCGCATTCCTTTGTGAACGAATTAGTAATAAGTCTGGCATATTTTATGCGCTAACTCTAGAAGCATAGGTCTTAATTAATATGTTTAGTAACCATGGTAATTTTAGTTAGATGAAGATTTTTTTTCTTACAGATAAACCCTTGATGACGGTAGTTCCGGGTTCTGCGCTTCATTCACAAAGTTTAAAATTCACAAATGTTGATAATTTATCATTTTTAGTAATGATCAAACATGAACACAATTGGCTGATTACGTTTTAAAGCACAACCTTTTTAAATTGCAATTGTTTAAAGAGACGAGTTGCGTCGGTGGATCACAAACATTGCGTTTGTATAAACTGTAAAAAAAGGTTTCATGGTGAACTCCTTGTTTAAGTTACATCTTGATAAAATATTTGAGCAGATATATTGATTATCTTAAAGTTTTTAAATATTCATATCTTATAATAATTGTCCATGTGACAGCAGATACTAAAAATCCAGTTATGTATCCACATCTTTATTGTTTGTGCATGTTCTAATCTGTGTGATTTACACTCGATCACACGTATAGAGCTGCACAATTGTTGAATGATATGAGAACACACACCGGGGAGTAGTTGGGGGAACGGTGCCTTGCTTAAGGGTCTCACCTCAGTCTGGTAGTGACCGGCGACCTTTGGGTTACAAGTTCAACTCCCTATCCTATAGGCCAAGAGCTACCCCAACTAATTCGTCTTAAGTAAAAAAAAAAAAAGACTTTTCAAAACAGATTCTAAAATCGCTGCTTAATATGCTTAATATTTCCGTAGTACAGACAAACAGCGTAGATCTTTCATAAAAACGTATATTGAAGACTGCGCATGCTCAAGCGTTTACTGCACCAAAAACCTTTGCTATATTATAAACTATTTGGGGGGCGTCCAGGGTACTCTTTAAAGCTGATGGCCAGTATGTCGCTTTCCATATCAGTGTCGTGACTGCTGTTCACTTATCATCCCAGTTCCGTGAGAGAGAGCAATAAAGTATAAGGCACCTGAAGTTGCCTGGGCAGCTTCATGCATATTATTGGGGGAAAAAAAACATATTTAAAGAGAACAGAGGAGAGGGCGATCGTTATGTAGCCAGTATTGCATTAAAAGAGACAGGGGTATGGTCTTACATTCATATTTTTTTTTTTTTTTTTTTTTTTAAAAGACGGTAATTAGCTAAGAATAGGCAATAGGCATACGTACATTTTTAAAGGAGACAGCTGAACTCGTGCGTGTCTGTGTGTTTAAAGATGGAGGAAGGGAGATTTAAAAGAGCCCTTGTGAATAGATTTGCATGAGAAACGCAGAGGCGATTCGGCCCCTCTCACGGCAGCGCGTTGTGTTACACATTTAAGCGGCGGATGTCGTGACAATCCCCCGCCGTATCAGTTTAAATAACCGCTGTGACTTACTGCGCGCAGTCACGCATCAAGTACAGGGGGAGTGGCATCAACAACTGCGTCACAACTGCCATAAATCCTGCCTGCTCTTCACCACAAAGAAACAACTGGTGTAAAATGTGGGCAGCATTATGTTAATTGTTGCATTTAAAGAATACATATAATTTCTAATTATTATGATTATGTATAATTATTTTGTTTGTGTCTGTGAATATATACATTTTAGGTAATATAATCATACTACTTTTTGATTACTTTTAGGTTATTATGGACTTATTTAAACATAAATTTGATTTTCACTTTTATTGATCTTGTACTATACTGATATATATATATATATATATGTATATTTTTTATATATATATGCATAAATATACACAGTATACATATATTATAAAAACTATTTTTTATATATATATATATATATTAATTTTTTTGATGACACTATATATACATATATACAGTAGTCAGCATTCAAAGTGGGTGTATAAGTATGCATACATATAGTATATTATTATTATTTTTATTATTATTTTTTTTTTGCAGATTTAAATGAAATTCTTTTCAGTGTGGTCTCAAACTTTCCATTCATTCTTTCACTGAAAAGATATGGGGTTAAAAGAAAGAAAGAAAAAAAAGTTATTGGTTTTAAATCACATTAAGGAAGAATCAGTGCATAATTGCAAGCACGTCACTGACCCCAATACTGACCCCGGAGACGACACACATCAGACCTGTAGTTCATGCTGAGTTGTGTAATTAAAAAAGATTAAGGAACAGGTTTGGACTCAACATGGTGACCTTAGATAAACTTTAATGCATCATGTCAAAGAATGGATTAAAATTGCATTGTTAATCATCAACAGAGTGTGCCTGGAGTAGATAAACCATGGAAAGATCTAAGCAATGAAGTTTTCTTGTCAGTAAATCTAACCACATAAATAATCTGCTCCACCAAAACAATCCATCTCAAATGACATGCAACAGGCAACATTAATGGGCTATTTCCACTCGAAATTATTAACCCATAATCATTCCAAATCCTGGGATTACATTTCACACTGTTCATACTGGGTATTCAGGTATCAAAATTTCACAGAACAGTTGGGTCAACGTTTTTATTTGCATATTAATGAAGTCCGTAACATTGAATGAATACATTTAGTTTAGATAACCAAAGTAAACACTGTTTAGTTTATGATTGGTTGCCTTTTGCTACAACTCACGATAACATATTAGCACCACGTTTAGTGTTAACACTCCTCAGGAGCAGTATTTTCATAATATATCAGGATTAAAACATACGATTATTCTATTTTTTTAAGTTTTAAATGTGAAACATTGCTATACTTGGGATTAAAGTGGCTGCAGCAAAAGCAAACTTTTTTTTTTGTTGTTGTTGTTTTTTTTAAGAGGACTTGTAGTATCTTGTCTGAACGTAGTCATACTTAATTTTCTGGTTGCTTAAAATGAAGTTAAGCTACAGCTAAAATGGGTCCAACAATAACTAACCCAGTCCCGTCATTAGTTATTCCAATACCTGGAATGGCTTTACATAATCAACTACAGAAGATTATCAATTCACAAGATAACCCTGAACTGTTTTCCCATTCATAAGCATTCATCTGGTTTTTGAAAGAGCTCCAAGGCAAACCTGCCACTATCTTCCTCTCCCTCAACTGCGACTGTTTTAGTGGGCCATTCTCCAGCCAGTTCTCCCAAATCTGATCCGTATCAGTACCTCTCCGTTGGGTTATCTCCAGCAGACCACCCCTGAGGTAGGCGGGAAAGGGGAAAAACAGTCTTCTAGCCCTGAAAGAAAGAGATTCCTCTGTGAGAAGGCAAACACTCTCAGCGACAATAGCTTCTTCATTGGAATGGCTATTGTGTGGATGTTTACTACTAAGCTCTTTGAGAGACCGGTGGGAAAGATTGTTCTGGAAAGAATCTAATAAAGCAGTTAAATGGGGGAAAGGGGGTATTTAAATGCACTGACTGAAGCTGACAGTAAGGAAGTGGTAGCGTGTGTCCGCTTGATTAGAATCTTCCAAGTTAAGTGTGGCATAAATGTGCGATGCATAATGATAAGGCAGGTTTCAGTTTGCTTCTCAATCCAACATAACTGACTGATTATATCAGCACATGTGAACACCCCGTTTAACAGGTGACTTTTAATGATCATTTCTGTGGAACAAGTTATCTTTGTGAACGTTAAGGAGTTGGCATTCAACATAATTTGTTTAGATTAATATTTCACAAGGTTTTTTGCATGTACGTTTTCATTAATCAAGGTTCAGCGTCACTGCAATGCACAAGCTCATATGTGAGCCTGGACCCCAAACCCCAACAAAACATAGTTTGGGTATATTTGTAGCAATAGCCAACAATACACTGTATGGGTCACAATTATAAATTGTTCTTTTATACTAAAAATAATTAAGTAAAGATTATGTCCTAACCTAAGTATATTAAAATATATATATTTTTTTTTAATATGCATTGCTAAGAACTTAATTTGGACAACTTTAATGGCAGTTGGCTCCATATTTAGATATTTTCTGCACTCATATTCTCAGATTTCAAGTCAGTCAGCCACACTAAACAAGTTCTGAGCTTATGAGCTTTGTGACATTGTAAATTCATTTCTTATTTGAAACTTTACCTCACATTAACGTTTTATTTTATAAGCTAAGGGGCAAAAAAAGCTTCCATGTGACACTGCATGTGACCTATGAAGTGGTGGTTAAGTTATTTTTGTTGATTATGATTAGTTTGTTGTTGGGCATGGTTGAATTTCAACTCCAGTTTCTAATTAGGAAGCGGTTTCGAGGCCAAAGCCTCCATTTAGTGCGAACATAAAACACAGAATAAATGATGTCTTATCAACTATATCAATCAAACCGGAATGGGAAATATTAAACGATATGAACATTAAAACTTTGTATGCGACAGTTGGTTTACTTCATAAAGAGTGGCAGTCTCACACGGTTCTGAAATAAACCTATTGTTTAAGACACAACCCAGTCTTCATAATTAAAGCACTGCTGGAAACACTGCTTGAGATCCCAGCCAGCAGCAGTAAAATGGCAGCTCAGCATAAGGACATGAATGTGAGGGGAATTTTAAAGTCCTCGGCCTTTTCTCTCCTCGGCAGATCATGAGAGGCTTCTTCTGCTTTAATTCAACATGAACAACTGTTCAGTCCCCTCGCATAAAAGCGTACTCACGTATACACACGCACACACATACATGGAATTCCGGTGACGCAGGTAGTGTGAGACTATGTGCCCCCACTGTTGCCGTGACAACCTGCCTGGGCTTGTTCCGTGCAAGTGGAATGAGCAGCACTCTGATGTCGGATCAGTTGAGCGGAGGGAGCCAGTGTTTGTTCTTTGTCACCTGTTACCTCCTCGCTGATCCCTCTGTCGTTCCCCTCCGCACACTCGAATACGCCGACATGTCGTCTCGCACGTGCCGAGCAGGTGACGTTTGGTGCTTTACACAGATGACCGACACAAAAACGTGTTTTCTTTCTCTTTTAATCCTCTAAATCAACCACATCTCTAAGTTAACTCCTCTGAGAGGAAAACGTGTTGCAATATTTTGAAAAAGTGATTATAGGATTTGAGGTGGGTGTCCAGGCCTGGTTTGGCCTCCATGTTCGATGCTTGATTGGATTAGCAATATGTTCCTTTTTACGATGTTACTGAACACTCAAGGGGCCTCTACAGAGACAAAAAATCTGCTATTGTCTAAACTTCTTGCTTAAGGGTTTGTGTAAGGTATTGTGTACCTTCGCTGAAAACTGTTACCAGTGACTAAGACTCAGGAATGTTTGAAGATGTTAAAGGCTGGATTGAGATCCCTCAGGTTAGGGGGAAGTTACAGTTGTAAGCAACACCCAGACAGGCTAACACTTGACACGACAGCATGCATTCTCTACTACACAGGCCTGGAATCCAGCTGGGCTTTTGAACGTTAGCTTAGCTTGCTGAATTTCATAGGAACTTACATTTAAGAGACAGCAATGTGGAACAGCTGGTTTAAAGTAGACATACAGTCAAAAGTTTAAATACAGCTGACAGAATTTAAATATCTTATGACGCTATTTGCTCTGAAAGGCTTTTGTTTAAATGATTCAAATTAGTTCTGTAATCAAATGTAAGTTTTGCCTTTACAAATGGATGAGTTAGTACAGATAGTAAGGAAATGCTGCCAACATGTGTCCAGCATACATGAGAACTCCTTCAAGAGAATGCAAAAAGCATCGCAGGTGGCTTCCTTATAGAAGATGATACGTCTACAAAGCTGTTGTCAAGGCAAAGGATGGTTATACTTTGGATGGTTTACTATTACTTGAAAATGTGTACAAGATTTATAAATAAAACCATATTTGACCATGTCCTTGCATATGACTGTATGTATGTGAGTGGGGGCATAAGGAATGGCTTTAAGGAATTCGTATTAACCCAGATGTGCAAGCTAAAATGATGTATTTTGTGTGTATTTAGTGACGTGTTTTCATCTGCTTTGCTACACTTTTTATTAATCAGGTACATCCTGCACAGCGCAAACAATTTATTGTCAAGTGCACACGTCAGGGTTCTATGAATCACACTGCTGGCATGTTGATCATCCCTGATTCTTCTGATAACCAGAAACTGTGATGCAGTCAACTCTACCCTGCAAATTTATCTGAGGAGATCATTTCCTTTACGAGAGATGCACCAAAATTAGGTTCCTCACTTACCCTTCCCCTTTGTCTATCATTTTGTCCCCTCTCACTTAGTCTATCGCTCTCTCTTTCAAGCGGAGGGTGGGAGGGATGAGTGTTATGCATATACTGCCGGGGCGTATGCATTCCTGCAGGGCTCAGCATCCTGTTCCTTTTGTCCCCACCTCCAGCACCAGTCTCAAGCTGTGCGGCACGTATGCTGCCCCTAGCCTCACACCTCCCCCTCTTTTTTTACCCTTCCTCTGGGCATCCAGCATATTCCAGACCTTCCCATTAGTCCAGTCAGGAAATGGTACCAGGGGGCTTGGTACAACCAGCAACTCTGCACATCCATGAATCAGGTGTTCACAGGCAGCACTTCCATCCTGGATGGTAGGAGTTTTATCGTTTCCTTGTCTTTTTCAATTGGCATGCTTCAGACGGCAGGACCAAAGCAGATAACATGAAATGACAGTAGAGGCAGTACAAGTCTCTTAGAATAAACCTACAATTGATTGTGTGATCATAAAAGCATTTAGCTTCTAGATGTAAGCATGCATGATTGCAGTTGTGTCTCAATCCATCAGGCACTAAGCACGGACTGAGCTCCCTCATCCACCTCCTTCCTGTTCTCCATTCTCCCCGTCCTCGCCTTTCCTTTACCCTAATCCACCAGATGGAGATTTTCAGAGAAAACTACACAGTCTGTCATGAGAGGTCGAAACAGTATGAAATAATCATCATTTATGCACTAGTGGTGGTAATCATGTTTTAGGACACCTATAGCCTACTGAGTAAGCAATTCATTGGCATGTCTTCCACAACACCCAAGATTTACTGCTCAGATAGAAGCATGAGTGAGTGAGCTATTGGAATAAAGGAGGGAAATGGAAGCAGAGCTCTGGACTTGATAACCCTTTGGCCTTTAGATAGAAATGGTATATATTCTTCTGTCCTATTCAGCCTCTTATCAAGCTTCAGCCCCATTCCTGGATAGCCTTGTGCCTAACCTCCCTGATCCCCCCTATCCACTACCTGACCTGCTCTAAAATCCAATTAGAGAAACAGACAATGACAGGTAGACAGCTCAAAGAAAAGTGAAAGAACGGCTTGATTGCTCCATCAAACTACCAAGCCCTTACAGAAATCCAAAATACACTTTCCTCACAAGAAGAACAGAGATAAAACAGAAGAAAAGGGCACTAGATAAAAGAAAATGAAATGGCAAGTTGAATTGAAAGAGTGCAAAGGAGGAGGAAAATCCTGAGCTTGACCACGCATGGAACATTGGCTGTTACAGCCCACTTCTTCAGGGCAAAAAGCAGGGGTCATGCGGAGCAGGACTGCTTTTAAGGTCATGCTAAGTTCAGGGCACAATCTCCTTCCCATATTTGGTCCACCCCTGTTGCTCTTAAGGGCTTATGGTAGAAACTTGAAATGATGAAAAAACTGGGCTGGAATGTTCATTGGTTGCAGCTGGGCGTCATTGGAGCAATATGGAACTGGGCTGAGCAGGAAGTATGGGGATTGAAGCATCACGGAGCTCTCTATGAGCCGTTTTTGGCGCCCCCCAAGCCTAACCTTCTTCTAAGAAGCAAACAAGAAGTCAAATATTTGAAATCACGCACATTCTTTGCCTGTCTCTTCCAAACACACCTTGAACAAATGTCTCTCTCCAATGCGAGATTTATCAGTCATTTAGCAATCTTGTGACTAGGAATTACTGTAGGGAATGCAGCTGCTTCATGTCATCCAGTGGATGTATGGGAAGTAATTCAAAGTTGTGCCCAAGGGCTCACGTCATTGATTGCTGCTTTCCATGGCCTTTAGAAACACAAGATGGCACAGGCATTGGGGGAGAAAGGTCAGGGGGAAGCATGCAGAAAGAAAACTAACAGTGGTTAAAGTGGAAGGGTAAGTTTCTCGTTGTTAGGGTCACATCCCAGCAGTTTGTAATCAGTGACGTCCCTCAAGAAGAGACCCCTCTTGTCTTCTACCCGGCTGACTGTCCTTCGTCTTCCCCTGCCACCTCAGTTGTTTTCAGCCCAAAGGATGCAAAGCAATAGGTGCTGTAATAATTCCACAAGGGCAGTCAGGTAGACCAACAGCACCCGGGTTTTTCACAGGTTCCAGAGCTGTTTGTGAAGCAATCCAACACTTTATATTTGGGTAAAGTTCTCGATATTGTGCCACATTGCTTATTACTGAACATTACTTATCACAACATTAGGTCAAAGATGTGTTCCGATTGAGAAACAAAAGGGTAAGACTGAGGGTTGCAATAGGGGTTGGGTACTTTGTTATCAGGCATATCGGCAGAGACTTCGAGGGACCTGTTGTTTCCTAAACTGGCTGGCTCTAGGGTGGGGAGGGTGTTCCCTTGCTACCTCCTTTCTCTTTCTGGTACTCTGGGATTCATTAAGCATGGAGCTTAGGAACCCAGTCCTCTAGAGAAAAATGGCAAGAGAGGGAATCGTGTGGGTTAACAAACCGTAAATCTCTGCTAGCGGTGTCTGACTTAAATCCCTTTCATTCTCTGAATGTCATGAGATGCCTTCTTTGTTGTATCATCAACCAGATTTATCTAGATACTCAAAGGATAAGCCTCTGTTCCTGTCATCATGTTTTCATTTTCATGTTGGCACCACCCATGTAACAATGTTTGTTAATTGTTAGATAACCACAGGGTATGATTAAAAAGGTCAGAGGCAAGTGAGGTCAAAGATGAACGTTGCATGACTTTATAACATTGCAAGTCCGGCCATATAAACAAACACCAACTTAACATCAGCCACATTCTCTTTAAATTGTTTTTATTTACTTGTTACATTGACTAACATAAATAAACAATTTATTTATGAACAAAAGGCACACAGTTCAATTATAAACAAGGAGAACATATTTACAACCTCGAACAAATAGCAAGTATGGAACGCGAATGGCAGCAATGGAAACGGTGAGTTTTTGGGAAAACAAAAAATAAAAAGAATGTGAAGTCACAGCAACATCCTCGAGTCCGAGTGGCATGTCATTGATGTGTTTCTTATTAATGTGGGTTCCAATCCATGGTCATGGAAGCCGCAGCGGAGACACTCATCCACACATGATTCACACACTAAACTGTCCAGCACAGAGAAGGGATGCCACACACACATACCCACAATCCCCATTTGTATTCAGAGGGGCATCAGAAGACAGGGCCCCTAAAGGTCACAGAAACCCTGACTGAGGGTGGGAACCATATCCGAACATATGGTTCATGAGTCCCTTTCAGATTGCTGGCGCACAACTACTCCGGTCTTATTTTAAACTGGCTGAATGTGCAAACAGGTCTCTTGTGCAGGAATCCAGATGTGCAATGATCTTCAAATAGCCACTGTATTGCCCACCTCTTCATACTGAATGATGAAGTAAGGATAACTCTGATCATCGCTGAAGATGACAAAGATCTGTGGGTCCATCCAGTTGTCCACGCAGGAGTCAAATAAGTCGCTGCAGGCGTCTCTTGGATTCAGGGGAGGTGGTCGGCGCATGGAAGGGTTGCCCACTGTGAACTTGCCCGTCAAGACTTTGGCCAGAAACATGTAGTGCACACCTCGGGCTGAGCGCTTGGAGAAGTTGTGAGAATAGACAGCCTTGCGTGCAAAGTAGCTGCCTTGGCCGAACATGGTGGCATGCTTGCCGCACACGCGTGGGTCAAAGTTGTGCTTACAGATGCCCTCCACCACATCCTGGGACGTGCCGTGGAACAGGTGGCGTTCGTTCAGCATGCGGTCCATCTCTGACATGTGCCTTGACATGTATTCTTTCTTCCTGTAAAAAGAAGGAAAAACATACATTTTAACAATAGAACTATCGGAAATTGACTAAAGACGCAAAGTGAAGGATTAGCGCTGAAAAGGCCATTTACATTTTTGTACCTGACCTTATTGTATATGAGTTTTGAATTCGTAGGAGTTTCCCTTTCAGATGCAAAATTGATGGGAGGAATATTAAAATGAATCGGGCAACGCGATTTACTACTGTTTACTATCTCATCGAATTACTCAGTTTTGTGACATTATTCAACGGCCCAAATAAGCATTTCTTAAAGCAGGTGGTAATTTGCACTACTCTTGGTAGATTGCACTGGTCATTATGGAAATTATCTGGCTGCGTTTGTGTTCTTCAATGTAAGCATTGTCAGTAAATCACCTTTAGAGTTTTTCCCTCCCACCTGCGCATTCTAACACTATTTCGCCGTTTAGTGAATCTTTGCACTGTTCTTTGTCTTTACAACCTTGCATCTAATAAATCTTCTCAACTCACAGGTGTTGGAAAGAATTAAATTTTGAACCCAATGTCAACAATTACTGTATGCAAACTTCTAGGACTAAAATAAAACAAACTTTGTTGTGTCAGAACACGCCAGCTGTCCTTGCACAAAAACAAGACAACAAGCCAAACTCTGGAGCGCTCATCTGGTCAAATGGAAACAGAGAAGTGAGAGGGTACAGAGAGGGTGAGTCAACAGATGAACGCCAGGGACCTGAGTGAACCCAGTCTGCAACAGGGCTCCATTAGCCCAGAGTCTGTGTCTCTATTGTTGTAGGCATAGGGGACGCAAGGTCAGCCTGGCTTGGAGAAACTCTCTGATCAGTGGAGTACTCAGTGTGACACTGCCTGGCCCTAACTGACCTCTAGTGACCCAACAGCCACTGACATGGCCCAGTTGTCACAACCATGGACTGACACGCTCACGTGCACATTGCTGAAGAGCAGTGACTCCATATGCGTCAGTAAAGTCATCACTCGTGTTGTTTCAGCTTCTCCTTTCATCTCCTTTAAGCTCTTTTACACCAAGCTACTCTGCCATCAGTCTGTTTTGTTCTTTCTTTTACTGATGCAAACAAATCCTCTTTCATGCTTACCCAGTGACATTCTCTCTCTCTCTCGCTCGTTGGCCAACACCCTGGAAACACTCAGAACTATTGTACAAAAGACCTTCACCTGCACAAGCATATGAACACACCAACCTTTATTCCTTCAGCTCTTTCCCAGGCCACTACAATAAGTGCTTGCAGGGGGATGAACTAATCGCTGGATTTGCCAAATGTTGTGAGCTACACCGCATTGAATCTTTGAATGATATTAAAGAGTTTTATTTAAGACACATAGCAGATTGTAAATAAGATATCTACACCTTAATATTCAGTTGGCCTTTCAGGGATTTATGGGATTTCACATTTCATTCACCTCAATAAATCAAGAAAACAATCAAACTATACATGAATGTTTTACTTATTGATTTATTCTTGTAAATGTTATGCTTATTTATCTATTCTGAGTCTATTCTTGTGTAAGTGGATGATTCTATCGGATATATACAGGGTGCGATTTGTCTATGCACCTCTGCCTCTGCTGAATTATTTGTATAACCGGTGGGGATAAAATGATTAACGAAACGCGCTATGAAGTCATGTTTTAAATGAAATGACTCGCAAAACGCGCGTTGAAATCCCGTTCTGAATCAATTGATTCGCAAAACGCGCTTTGAAATCCCGTTCTGAATCAAACGACTCGCAAAGTGTGCTTTGAAATCCTGTTCTGAATCAAATGACTCGCAAAACGCGCTTTGAAATCCCGTTCTGAATCAAACGACTCGCAAAACGCGCTATGAAATCCCGTTCTGAATCAATTGATTCGCAAAACGCGCTTTGAAATCCCGTTCTGAATCAAACGACTCGCAAAGCGTGCTTTGAAATCATGTTCTGAATCAAATGACTCGCAAAACGCGCTTTGAAATCCTGTTCTGATTTAAATGAGTCGCAAAACGCGCTTTAAAATCGCGTTCTGAATCAAATGATTCGTGAGCCGATTCGAACAATTATTTTGCGACGCATTGGGTTTAACTGACTCTGAGTTTCAAAAACCTCTGGTCTGTTAATACATTTTCCGTAAAAACATTAAATGACATGACACCTAAAAAGACGGATTTATAATGAGATCAGTATAACTACTAATTTATTAGCAATTTCGGTATCAAAACAAACACTATTTGATGAACTGGTTCAAAATACAAAAACTAAAAGGCTGTTACAGTTTTTGTTGTTGTTTTAGTAACAACTCTTGACAGCACCATCCAATTCACATCTATTTTAACAGAAAGAACCAGTTCCACAGATAACTTAATAATAGTCAACAGAAAAAAAAAAGTTCACTATGAACTTAACACGCAGTACATACTTTCCAAAAAACTTTGCACATTTTAAATATGTATCATCCTTTATATTTCAAGTAAGGGGATTCGTTGTATTTATAGGTCCTTGGCACAAAAAAAGTTTGAAAATTATTATGCTAGACTCCCAAATCTGAATACAGCCAACCTAAACTGTCACATTATTATATAAATATACTGTCTACTGTGTGTTCGTAAACAGCAATTACTCCAGCACTGGCATTACTAGACACACACTAGGAAATATGCAAGGATTAGCTAATCAGTCGCATGCTTAAGATAGCAGTAAAGAGACACGCACGCACAAACACACCTCATGAGTCAGCAGCAATAACTCTTTCTTACTGACTCATCCTTTTTGTCTGCCGATGAGGGGCACGAAATGTCTTTTTTAAAATACACCAAGGCTCTAACGCTAGTGCCCTTTCCTTTCTCGCTAACTTCCACATTTCACACGCTGAGAAGTTAACCTCATAGAGCTACCACAAAAAAACATCTGTTTCCGACCAACAAAACTTAGTAAGAACCGTTAACGTGGTTGACACCTAGCAGCTTGAAAGCATACATCAAAGCCTCGAAGTCGTGTTCAGGGGTTCCGGCTAAATGCTCACTTTACAGACGTTTATTAAACACAGATCTGCCCTGATAACCTTTTATTGTCTATCTTCAACCAGTTCGTAATGTCAACGTATGCTAAACACTGCTTTGGCCCCCAGATAAATAGTCTAAACAACCTTGAATAGCACAAAGGATCTGGACATTGTTTGAGAATCTCCTACCGCACCTTTTGTACTTCTCCCAGAGGAAAGGGTTCTGGACACGGAGGATCTTCAGGATGCGGAACTTGGTCTCAGAGACGGTTTTGTGGAAGAGGCTGTAGACGGTTCGGTAGCTGCGGTCATCCCGGGAGACAGGCACCTGCAGGAAGTCCTGACTGTTGTTCATTGGTAACCAAGTCTCAGGGTACACCTTGGAAGGACCGTTCAACGTGGGAGAGAGAGGCTGGTTTCCAGAAGTTTCCAGGGAGGAAAGAAATGCTGAGGAAAGGCCACCAAGAGTCCTAAAGAAGAGAAGAAAACATGTCATTAGCATTAGGCACTTTAATCCAAAGCGAATTATAAATAAAGTCAACAGAAGCAAATGAAACCAGCAAAGATCAGTAATTGCTATAATAAGTCACAGCTAATTTAATGCAGTAGAAATACTAAATACACATAAATTAATTTAAAAAACATTAATGGTTACTTTTTGCCATGGTACTAAAATTGCCATTTCACTAATTTCTTCAGAAATGATGGTACTTGTAAGTTCATGAGTGTCTGGAGGTCATGGTTAAATGGAGGTCAGGGTTCAGTCCTGTGACTAAACATCGCACTTGATTTCTAGAAGGTAAAGATTTTCCCTCAAATCAGTCTGACTACCTTATGCGTCATCTTTTAACTAATAGCTTGTGCTTTCTTCTCTCAACTAGACTGGAGCTGCAGCAATTTTACCATATATTTTTGAGAGGCACTGAGGAAACGCGAATGAAAAGAAACTAGGGCAATCATTTTGAAGAGATAAGCAAACACTCTCTGGAAAGCAACTGTTAAGGGTCTGTTTGTTAAAGAGTGTCTGTGTCTGAATGAAAGGGTGATTTATGCTGCTTGCTGAGCATTAACTCAGCTGGTGCAGGCAACGGTTCGGCCAAATTGTCAATCGCGCTAATGAGTTCCACCCCTGTGCTCAGGACAATGTGTTCCTGATGCTGCAGGACCCTCTGAATGGGTGGAAAAAGCATTGCAGCGATATCTACCTGACAACAGGAGCAGATTGATGGCAATAAGTGAAGCAATAAGATAAATATCATGACTAAATCAAACATCAGTAGTAGAAAAAGTGTTGGCGACTTCGATTTATTTTCCCAAACCAGATCAGGCTGTCTTGTTTCAGTTTAAATCGACTGAAATTCAACCTTCCGAAAAGGTTTTTACATATTGTGACATACTATTGTCAAAAGGCTAAAATATGTGCTTCATTTTTGCTCGATTAATGCCGGGGACTGCTCCAGCTACACACTATTGAGGAAAAAATACAATGAAAATTCATAACTGATGCTCGCCTTAATTTACATGTAGCTTTAATGGTACATACAGACAAATTTCAACATGTCTCTGATTCTTCACAAGCCTGAAAGCCTTCGAAGATTTTTATATGGTCATGTTACTCTCATACATACTTCTGGAACCCATTTAACAAACCTCCCTTCTCCTCTACCTTTTTAATCTGTTAAAAAAAAATTTCCCCCTTTGTCACTATAAATAAGAGCATGTCACATTTCAGTTAACAACAGATGTAAAAGAAATTTCTTTCTTTATGAGATTTATGCCGGACTAACTTATTCTGCAGTCCATGTTCTAGCTTAAGGTGAATAGGAATATTATATTCCAGGAAAGTGACTTTGAGGCACAAGCAGTACTCCAAGCAATTAACATAAGATACACGCTTTTAACCCCTCACTGATGGGAATACTGCAAATCCGATATGTTCTTGGCGAGCAGTGAACCGCTTGTGAATCATCTTGGGGTTTTGAAGCGCATGAACAATGGAATAAATGAAAACAAGAATAGGAAACAATGCTGTACGTGGCTCTTTTTAAGGCGTTTTGAGGAACAAACACATTTTGGTGCTGAACTGGTTGTTATGGGATATTAAGTATTGAAATTGGACTAGAAAATGTTTTAGAACACTTTGCGTGCGTTGGAGGTAAATGAGGATACTCACTGGAGGTAAGGCGTGAGCATGATGGAGGACCTGAACAGGGGGCGTTTTTTGATCTGCCGGCGGAAACCGAAAACAGCATTTTGCTGGAAGCCCTCGCGAATGTTCAGGATGTACTGATTCTGCAGCGTGATGAAACGGACCTCCTTCAGTCCTCGGCCGCTAGCCTCTTCAATCAACCGAACCACCGGCTGTGAAACGGAGAAAGAGAGAGGAAATAAATTCGAGAGAAAAAAAGAGAACAACGGAACACTTAAATGTGCTCCGACTCCCACTCAATTCATCCGGAGCACCGATCAGAATGTATCCATCATAAGAGATTTTCAGAGGAAATAAAAAGCTTTGTTTTCAAAGGAACGCTTATGCAATGTTCTGATTCAGGCGCTTGTGAGTAGAACAGGACGTCTTCTTCGTTGTGTGCAAGCCAGTTCGAATTGAGACCCAATACATAACGCAATCACGCAGAAATTCTTTGAGCCAACTACACACACACACACACACAAACATACACTAATTCTAAGAATTAGAAAACCTGCTATTTATGTGATATTTTAATCTTTAAAAAAATCTATCAGAAAATGGCTTAGGTTTTATTTCCATTCTAAAATCAAATTAAGAGATCAGCATGATCTTTTGATGATTTCGAAAAAGTCTCTCAAGCTTAGAAATTCTATATTTATTTGGAAAAAAAAAACACACAACAAAAAGATTATTATTGTGAAATATTATTATAATAAAACAAAAAATGTTTTTTATTTTAATTGATTTTGTGATGCATTTTATTCTTGATGCTCAAGAAATATTTCTTTTAATTTCTCTAATTTCTTTTAGTTTATTTTTAAAAAATCATGAATTTATTATGTTATCATGTTTTTATTGTGTCAGCTGTATTTTTGATTTTTATTTTTGAACCTTTGCAGTTTGATTGGGATTAATTGGAATGCACAGAAAAATGATTTTGTAAAAAAAAAATCAAAGGTATATGTTTTTGCAAATGAACTCTTCATTTCTCATAATCAGTGTTCAAACATTTGGGTTGCTCAGGACCTTTTGATAAATTGAAGGTTTAAAGAACAATTTTTTAAATTAAAATGAAAATCTAAAGTAAAATTACAATTGTCCGAAACGATTTATAAAAGAAAGAGGATGAATGCATCACATTGGTGTGTCTCACCTCTGAATATTCCCTCCAGCCAAAGTTATCTCTACAGTAGTACTTCCACACAGTCAGGCAGTTAGGGGTGGGGCTTGTGTTTGTGGGCGTGTCTGTGGAGCTGGAAGGCGTGGACAGACGCCTGACGAGGTCAAACTCCAGGTCACAAACTCGCATGGCACTGAAGTCCAACGTAAACACTCGACCGCTGTGCGTGAAACAAAAGTAAACAGATGTAAACACAAAATCCCAAACACATCCACATGACAGTCACTTACACAGAATAAAAACAGTTGGTTCAGTTCCCAACAGCTAATAACCTGTCCTTGAGCCGTGACATCAATAAAGGTCCTTTGAAGAAAAACAACGTCTTACACCTAATTTAATTTCCACAAAATTCCTTGGGCTTATTACAAAACTCCCCTTTGGTCTTTGTTGTCCTGAAAAACCCAATGAGAGGCGAGACTGTCCTCCAGACGGAGGGGGATGGAACGGTGACCCTCTGACTGCCCCCTGCGTTCAGACCCTGGCTTTTTAGGTCACCCTCCAGGGGTGGTGGCTTGCTAATAATGGCCTCATCGATCACACTTACTCTCCAACACAAAGAGGATTTAGGGTCAAAGGTAAAAATGTCTGAGTAAAAGTGGTTCAAATACACACATGTAGACACAAAATTCTACTGCTGGAAGAATAAGAGGCTTATGCAGGCCCTTTTTAACGGTCAAATTATATAAAACGTTTACAAAAGACACAAACTACCTACTATAATGCTATCTATATTCATGCTCATTTATGAAACGACACAAAAATGACATGAAAAAGAGCAATAAACTTCCTCCCACTCAAACACACCTGGAAAGGTCAAAGACCCAGACAACTGCTGAGTGTACTAGACTGAAACTGCCCGACACACTCAAAATCAACACTCCAGAAAGTTTTGAGAGCTAATCTCAGAAGCACACCAGAAGGACACGGAGCACTGACAGGATGGGTGGACTGAGGCCTGAAAGAAACAGTCACAAGCGAACGTGGCGGACAGACGTGAGGTAGACTAAACACTGGAAGTCCAGAGAACGTTCTAGCAGGGAGATGATCTCAACAACCTCGCAAAAACGTACACACAAAATACAATTAAACAGCAAGAGGCTGCTTGTGAGCATTAACAAGCCTCCAAAACACGTCCACGGTAGACAAAACATGAGAACATTGATCAAAAACAATTTATGTTGCTATGAATTTAAAAAAAGCATAATGTGACGATCTCAGTCCTTTTTTATAGATGTTTTTTTAATGGTCTCTGAGGACAGTTAAACATTTGATGATATTTTAGGTTGTATCTTACCAAACAAGGTAAAAATTACTACCCACAGAGAATAAAGAATAAAGCGCAGCACACCAAAACTGTCATCATCCTAGTCATAGATGCCAAAGAACAGATAGAACAAGCAAATGAGGATTATCCGTCTTCCTCACTCACGCTCACACAATGTCTTTCTATCTTTGAAATCATGCCAACAGACACCAAATCTGATCTAAAAAATGCATGACAAACAAAACCAGGCTCAGACTACACATGCACGCATGTGCGATTGAGAGAGAGAGAGAGAGAGAGAGAGAGAGAGGGGAAGATGCTTATCATTGCTGTGTTAACTGACCTACTGAATTGAGTCAGCCCAAAACACACGTATGCATAAACCAGCCACTCACACACACAAAATGTGGTCTCCATTCTCTCACACACAGTGATGTGTAAGAGGGCTTCCCAGCAGCCCTTTCCAAAATTAAACCCATTGTGTAAACAAGTTAAAGGGTTACTTCATCCCAAAATTAAGATTCTGTCATCAATTACTCAACCTCATGTTGTCCCCAACCCATGTGACTTTAATTACTTCATAGAAAAAAGATTTGTAAGAAGGAAAACGGAAATCTCTGATTTACAAATGAATCACTCTTTTGAGTCAGATTGTTGTTAATGAATCGATTCAGCTATTTCACAACAACGTCATAGCTGACTAAAAATAAAACTATTAGCAAATTATTGAAATAAAGAAAAAATAGTTGAATTACTAATATGACTAAAAATAAAAACGAAAGAAAGCTAAATCGACATGTTTTTTTTTTCCGTTTGTTTTTAAATATGCATATATGTAATAAAAGTACTAAAACTAATTAACATTAAAAACCATTTTATTTCATTACATTAATTCAAAAACATTAATATTCAAAACATTAATAAATGCTACAATACGATACAAATAATACTAGTTCAAAAAACTGGGGCCAGTTGCATAAAAGGTTAAGACTAGTCTAAAAAGTTAGTCAGCTAATTTTTTCTTTAAGACTGGTCAATTGCATTTTTTTTAAATTAGGTTACATAAAAATGTATATTAGTCCAAGTTGAATCCAAAAAATTACTCTTGGCTGACTTAAATGTTTGAGTATATCACTATTATGGCTTTAGAATACATAATATATACAGTATATATATATATATATATACTGTATATATATATATTCACACACACAAAAGTCACGTGTGAACTAATTCAAAGGCATTTTATCTTTTGGTCCTTATTCACAAATCTTTCAATTGAAAATTTCACTGAAGGCAGCAAGTCAGGTTTGGAACAACTTGTGGGCGAGTAAATGATAACAGAAATTCAGGGCCTGAGATCATCCCAAAACCTTCAGCATCTACCAGAACAGTCCTTACCCTCTTTTTTATAGCGAAAGACACACATTGTGTCCTCTCAACTGGAACACCATGGGCTTCAATCATACACACCCAGAATCACTCTAAAGCAGCGTGTTCAGGACAGCCTGTCTTTTACAGACAGTTCCGGGCAAAAACACACATTCTGCCCTAGCAAGCGGCTTCTGGCTCAGCCAACAAAAACCAACTGAGAGAGCGGCTCCCCATGCTGGAGACCAGAACACAGCCGTTTCAGCACTTCCATCAGGTCATCGGAGCCAAGGCACCAGATAATACCAGTCTAGCAGCCAAACTTGAACATTTAGAGGCGTTAATGTCCTTCAGAACACTAAAAGGACACTAAATCCAGGATTACTGGATGTAGATGTTTGTGTAATTTCACGTCTGGAAAACATTCATTATCTCAGAGGGGCAAGTAAACATAGGGAGAATAAAATTGACAGCTCTGGAAAAAAAACAGAGAAATTGAAACAAACAACTTTGTCTCGTATGCCGGTAATTGAAAAACACAAAACCAGATCTACACAGGGAATGTGAAAGTATAAGACTGGAAATGTTACTGCAAAAGAGGTACAGCTCACTGGAGTTCTCATAAAATTTTTTGAACCAAAATATGACATATAGGAAGAACATAACTGATTAAAACGCTGCTTAATTCAACCAGCAGTGGTTTTAGCTGGTCTTAATATTAACTTTAAAATATATACTCCCCATAACATTTCTATATCACTGTCATTCATTTTTATTTGAGCTTTTCTAACTGTAGTACTTCAGTTTTTCTTCAGAATTTCTGTAATTCTTAACAAAACATTGTTTAAAGTAAAGGTTTTAGGTCTCAGATCATTTAAACCTGAAGGAATCGGTTTGATTACTTAAGAAACGTTCCTTAAGTTTAAAAAGAAAGTGGTGTGTTTGCAATTCTGAAGAGTCTTACTCCTCTTTAAGATTCATGGGGGCCTAATAAAAGCAGGCGACGCAAAGCAAGTCTTCGATGGCTCTCACTGCTGTGTGCAGGAATCACATCTCAGATCTCATTTTGCAATTCATTTTACTGACGAGAACTGCAAAACATCTGAATCAATAATGCAAATCCCTCTCTTGAATGCGAAAGGCCACAACATCATTATCAGATTCCCGGGAATCTATTTGTAAAAACGTCCGCCCCGACAAACAAAAACGCAGTCCTTTGCACAACAAATCGCCAGAAATCCACAGTTGCGATATTTGAGATAGGGCTCAGCTTTAGTTTCTTAAGAGAAACGATCCACTCATGAGTTTCACAACCCAAATATCCTTCTGCAGGAATCACTCTGTCGCTAGTTTCGCTCCAGGGTGTTGCTGACTCATGCTAAGTCATTTGCGCTCAATACAGCAGCAGAGACGTGCTCGACGGTGCCAGCGTTTCTCCTCAGGGCTCATGACTGAGAAGGCCGGTGCTTTCGTTCCACCTGCCCTTCTGCATCTAAATCAGGAGCAGACAAATGCCATTACCGAGAACGATAGCTATCACTTCCCAGAGTGAAAACACAACAACAAAACAGAAGAGAGAAAACTGGTTTGGGTAAATGAAGAGGCTCTTTATAACGGCGGAAAGAAAGGGAGAGTATACAGTCTGTTTCTTTCTGTTCTTTCTCTCTGCAACACTCGTTCTTTGTCTGGAACTCTCTGCCTGTACAAGGAGGTACAATGAGGAAAGAACAGGGCATTCTGGGATTAAAAAAGGAATGGGCGGTTACAGAAGTGACTGCACTGGGAGGTAATAAGTGTCTCAGAACGACCAGAGCTCTTTCGCTACTACATTTGTACGCAATGTCATTTATGACGTCATTTCTCAGATGCGATTATCAACCCGGAAAGCCGGCGGTGGGATGTAACGTGGCTTGGGTTTCACAACACGGTACACATTAACACGAACACATGCGCATTTCTATAGCGCTCAGCTCGCGTTACCCTTCTCTTTTGGATGTGCACCAAGGTATGTGACACCTAGCACGCAGTTTCATTGCAGCACGCACACATTTGCCTCGGCTTCCCTGACAGACTAGGTTTCACTGTGGCTCACCCACACACACTTTTCATTTTCGCACAAGTGTCTGCTTCTTTTTCAAGCCTGGCACGCCGAGCTCAAGTTGGCCACCTGTGCACCGGGTAACCATGACGACCATTATCCGTCAGGGCGCCAAGTAATAGAATGGTGATACCAATAGAAGTCCCAGTGCCCCTTTACCCTGCCTCGCAGACAAAGCGCGGTCACCCCATGCAGAGGACCCCGAGACGGCTTCAATCCATTCGGCCCCACTGCGGTGCTAAATATAACCTTCCGGCCATTAAATTAAGTGCAAAGAACTGAAAAAAAATTCAGCACAACCTACTTATGAAGCTACAGGATTTTCTAGTTCACACCCGGACACACGCAATTCTGAAAGCAAAGAGCTATATCGCAGTGGACATAAAGATTTATAAAGTGCAATATTTGTGCAATTAGGGATGGGTGATATTATGTTATATATCCGTAATGCAGTGCAGGGGTGCCAAACCCTGCTCCTGGCGACCGACTGTCCTGCAAAGTTTAGCTTTAACTCTAATCAAACACACCTAAAGCAACTAATTGCGTTTTTTTAGGATCGCTTTCAAATTAAAGTTGTGTGTGTTTGATTAGAGTTGGAGCTAAACTTTGCAGGACAGTCGATCGCCAGGAGCAGGGCTGGGCAACCTTTGAGTGCATGAATGGGAATATAAAGACTGGGATGCATTTGATAAGAGTTATTAAGCACAATAAGCAGTGAAAAAGAACTACATTTTAAATGCCTCAATGGTGGAAATGCGCACACAACTATGTCAACATGCCTGCAATATTCACATAAACACAGTCGGTTATGTGTTTTGCATCAGTTTACTGGATCCGTGTAGTTGCTCTTAAAGGGACAGCGGTCTAATTTAGCTGCTGCTGTCATTATTTAAGTTAATTACTAACTGCACTTTAGTTTGATTGATACGGTGAAGAATATGAAGTCTTTAAATATTTAGCTAAATAAGCCTAGCTTACTGTAGCTGAATAAATTAATAGATAATAAATTATTAGACTAATAAATTGCTTTAATGAGATCTATATCGTCATAATAAAACACAGTTTCTCTCTAAAGGGTGTTGAGGGAAACAGGAAGAGGGGAGTGGTTGATAAGCCAGTTTCACCTCTCTTTATCTCTCTCGCTACCTGTGAGGTGGAGTCGCGGGTAAATAACCTGTTTAGCTCCTCCTTTAAGCCCTGCTAAAGCGCTGCGTCACTTTTATGTCCCGCTGACCCAATCATAAAGCAGCGTTCATCGTCACGGTGACCATGACCTGTAACAGTCTGATGAGTCACCAGTGTCAGGCGCTGAGATCAGCCAGTGCACACACACACACACACCGTCACTTGACTTAAATCGGTGAGACGTAAAAAGATTTGAGCACAAGGTGTATTTAAAAACACCATCCAGTAACATTACATTATCTCAAATAAACTGAAAAGTAAAGAGGTATATTAAAGGCACTTTTAAAAACCTGTTTAGTGATGAAAGCTTAAGTTAAAGCATTGACTAAAGCCTGAAAAACACTATGTTTAGCCAAAGCTGGAGTTTGATAGCAATGGTTGACCTCACAGAGAAAACTCATTATCAACTGCTATATGCGTTTTTATAAAGTGCTATAATTCGGATCGCAGTACCAAATGAAACAGATCACAAAACTGTTTGTGTTCATGGACTTAAAAAGAGTATGTTTCAAGCTTTAGTTTCGCAATTTAAAAGCCATACACACAATAGCATTAGCAATAGCAAAGTCCCCTAAACTACTCTGTATGCTTACTTAGTCACTCCTGTCCTGATCTAAACCAGCGATAAGCAAAGCAGCGTTTCGGCTTCTCTCAGCTGTAAACAAAAAACACCAATGCCAAAAGTTTAAAGTTGGCTATTTTTTAATAAATATTATTTAAATCTCAAGTACTATATATTATCAGAATGGTCACACACTTTATTTTATGGTCTAATTCTCGTCATTAACAAACCATTAACTATGACATTTGCATCAATAAACTTCTAATTTGCTGCTTGTTAATACTGAGTAAGGAAGTTGTTAAGTTTAGGTATTGGAGATTAGGGATGTAGATGTGCTCATGCAGAGTACAAGCATACAATGTACTAATGAACAGTTTATAATAGGAACGCTACTGCGCAAACAGTTAATAGTGAGAATTTGTCCCTATACTAAAGTGTTACCATCATATGTTTTAATTTTATACTTTAACATATTATTAAATAAATACTGCAGCTTCTTTTTGCTCAGCTTGTCCTTTCCTCAAACATAATTTATATATTTTTACTGGTAAACAGGGTTGGGATCAACTATGAGTCAGAAAATGTGTTAATGAGTCAGAACTAAAAAGAGAGTGATGGCCACATTAGCAACTAGTTTAATTTAGTTTAATATTGAAGAGTAGAGATGCACCGATTGACCGGCTAGTGATCGGAATCGGCCGATTTTTTGTATGACCGGCCCAGATCGGTGACCG
>JAUCNO010000318.1:11181406-11206396 GCA_032353835.1 Enteromius viviparus
CCAAACAAGACAGGACTGAACCAAATACACAAAAACATAGGGGAGCACAAGACACAGACAGGAACATGATGTGACAGCTTTAGTTGAAAAATCATGATCAGTAATAAAATCTATATTTTTCTCCCTACAGTACGTTTATGAAAATGTGGAAAATGGTTGGTTTGCTTGTTATGAGTGGCGTTTTAATTGCCAAGCGCAGCCTAAAAGTGACCCAAAGTCATTAATTTTGCTCTACAGTTTGAGTTTAATAGGAAATACCAAAATAAAGAAAAATGCATGTCAAGTGATTTCATGGGGTCTTTAATTTCCATCTGTGTAAAGTCACCTCAGTCATTTAGGTCCTGAGATGTTGTGTTCCTGTGTTTGGGATTATGAAATATGTGTTTGTTTATAGTGATGTGTGAGTGTAAGTGGTATCCGGTGTAGCTGGACGGGTGTTAGCCAGTTTCATCCCAAATCTCCACCCAACATAGCTGCTGCCCCGAGATTAACTCGACCACATAGAGTGAGTCCACACTAACACACACACACATCTTGACTAATGTATTCATTTATCTGTGACATGCAGACTAAACGTTTCTTCTGAAACTATTTTGTTCAAGCCACTTAGCCGGTTCATTGTCTTCTAGCCATGTGAAAATGTTTATGAGAACAATCGACACTATAGATCTACTGATACGGTATAACTGGGGAAGTCTAAAGCATTATGAAGCTGTGATGATAATAACTCATAAATGCTTGTTAACATTTCACTATTACTTCATTGTGTTTCTCCATAGTGATCTTAAGACCCATAATCACAACCGGATTCATGGGATTTGTGAGGGTCTTGCAATGAATCTTCACTTACTTAACTTAACGTTCTTTCAGTCTTTGTCTCTCTGGAAGCGATTAAACCAGAGGGGCAGCCTGAAACAATTACAGATAACATTGATGAAGTCCCATTGTTTGAAGTGCTGCCTTTTCCTGGGTCTCATATGTTTGTGCAAATGTTTCTTCTTCCTCCCCTGGCCAAGTCTGTAAGGCTTAAACGTATGTGGTAAGAGACTTGAAATAAACTCATAAGGGAAACGTGAGCGCTTTGATGGTGGTGCTCTGGCTCAAACCTTGAGGGTCATCAAACAAATGTCACTCACCCCCGTAATAAATACTTCCTCTCACAGGCATTTTCCAACTGTAAACCCTCATGCAGAGACATGATAGTACAACTTATTTTTTTTGTTCCTGACATATTTTGCCTCAGTTTGTCAGTCAATGTAAAAGTACAACTTTAGAAAATGAGAAACATTTCAGTATCAAAGCTTTCAAGTCTGTTTTGCTTCAGAACTAGGTCTATGTCTGAGATTAAGCTTATAACACATTCGTTTAAAGGCTTTACAGTGCTCTGTGTAAAAATAGAAAGGTTGTACAGACTGTAACTAAAAAAAAAGAAATTTGGCTGGAACTTAGTTCTAGATATAGCAAATCCCACAAGCAAAGGTAAAGTGAACAAAACTGGAAAGAATAATTAACTGCTGGTAAGTGTTATGACTACATACCCATTGTGGGTAATTCATCCACTAACATGGGAATAAAATAGAGAGAGGTTATTTATAACAGGGCGCAGAACTCCCAGTGAATTAAGGCCACTATCTCAACCCACTCTTCTGCTCTATTTAAATATGACGACTACTGTTTGTGGCACTTCCTGTCTTGACACCCAGAGGTTTTCTCAGTATTTTAAGAAGTGGTTATTCTAACTTGCAGAGCCTGCCATGCACAAACTCGGCACGGTCTTAACAGTAATTCAAGACAATGCTATACTACCAAAAGAGTTATTTAAAGGGGTCATCCCGCGCCACATGCACTTTTACAAGCTGTTTGGACTGAAATGTGTGTTGGGAGTGTGCGTTAGGGATGGGAAGATTCCCCGATTTGCTTGGTGCATCGGCTTAAAAAGTTAATGATGCGATGCATTTGGCATTTGTATCGCGATGCATCGTTTCTATTGTATCTGCATCTGTAAAACCCGATTTATTTCTTTATCTTTATTAGTAGACATACTATACTTTCATTATTTAGAAAGTGGAATATGTAAAATATGTTGTGCCACTATGAAATATACAGTCAGCACAATGAATCTGACAACACACATCAAGCGCAAACATGGTGTGCGCTTGGAGACTCCTCCTCTCACTCAGATTCAGCTGATCCTGCTACTGCTAGCGGGACACCGGGTGAGAAAATGATCAAAACTTATTTTCAATTGCCGCTGCTTAACAGTTCTGCTCGTTCCAAGGCAATAACCGACGCAATCGTAAATTATCTGTAAATTATCTATAAAGACATTCAGCCTTACAGCGTTACAGAGAACAAGGGCTTCCAATCCCTGTATACCTGCATATAAGATTCATTGCATCATACTGCATTGAATCATGTTGAATTGAATCGAAATCGTATTGCGCTGCATCATAACAGGGGTGTATCGTATCGCATCGCATCAATAGCTGCTAAATGCATCTTTAATGCATTGTATCGTTGGCTATGCATCGAGATGCGTATCGCAACGGCCTCAGTCATTGAGATGCACATCTCTAGTTTGTGTACACAACCACTCTACAATGATAAAGATCCACAAGTAGTTTTCTTTTTATTTATTAAAAATAAGTTGCCTCTTTTGAATTCGAGCCATTCTCAAATGCATGTCGGTGTGGCGTCACCACACCAGCAGCGTGTCACACAGACTGAACTGGTGCCTGGTGAATCATTCATGATCCAGCCTCACCTACAGAAGCAGAGAGTATAATGTATTTTAATTAATCTTTGCAAATCACCTTTACTAATAACTAGCTAATTAGCAAGTTTCACTATGAATACCCCTAAAAAAAGATCCTTCGAGAGAGCCTCGGAAAAGAGGCTTGTGAAGATTTAAAGGGGAAGTACACAGAACAGAGTGATTTCAAAAGAGCAGTTTTTGACAGGGTAAAATGAGAGTTTTTTACACTTTCTTTGAGAAATTTTAAAACAAACTATATTACAAACTTTCCATTAAGACCCTAAATAATCATATTAGCTTGTGGAAAACTGTGTTTGTATGACGCCTTTAAATCATTCAGTTGACCACCAGGGTTTGAAAACCAATGTAGTAATCTGTAATAATTCACAATTTCTTAAAAGAAAATAGCAAGAATTTGTGTTTTTTAACATTTGAAAAACTTGTCCACCAAGGCAAGGTCATGTGGTGCAACTAACATGCAGAAAAAAACAGATCTTGTGAAATCTTTCTTTTTTTGGTGCAACTGGAAAAACAAGTAATAATATTTATTAATAAAAATTGATGTTGCATATTAATATTTGAAAAAACCTTGGTCCCTAAGTCAAGGTCATGTGGTGCAACAAACTATGCATTATATTAATTAATACATCAACTGTATACAAAATGTCTTACTATGCGGTGCAACTGCCCAAACACATAATGATCTTTATTTAATGTTAAAAGGTGATGGTCACGTGGTAACCAAAATTCAGATTTTACATAGTTAAATAAATGAATATTGATTTAGAAGCCTTGTTTGAAATAAGGAAGGCTTCAAATAAGCAAGGAGTTATATTGCTTACTGGCATACATGGATACAATGATTGAGAGTTGTTATGCACCAACATTAATAGAATGTCAGCTGTGCGTTTCATCTGAAGCCAGAGTGTTCTTTAGATGGGTAATACAAATAGCTGTAACCTTATGTAAAATGGTACTTCAGTACCTCAGTGTTCTCAGGAAGGCAAAGTAAGTAAAAATCTTCCTCGTGTTGTTGTCAACATCCCAGCGGTACTAAAGGTGAGATGTCGTCAGAAGAAATCAATGGACTCTCAAGGTTATTTGAGTTCTGAAGTGCACTCGCTGTGTGCTAATGAGTCTGGCACACTGTGCGCTCATAGCACAGGAATTAATCAGCTGTTGATATTACTCATTACAGTCATCAGACCATAACATAACACCCTCATGAATGTTTCATTTGAAGTCGAGCGCGCACAAAGTCAGCAGGTTCACTGTAACTCTCTAAAAAGTCTCCAAAAAATCTCTATTTCATGGAGAGGCTTAGATTACATTTGATCAGTCCGACTGAAATGCTGCGATAGTTCTGCCTTTCAAGAGTAATCCCCACATGATAGCCCTAATGCTGTTGTGTTATAGCACAGATAAGAGATATTCCTAAGGAGGCCTGAAGAGGATTATACTTTATCCTACATCAATTCCTTTAGAGGAAAAGCAAGCAGATAGTGATGTCTCTAACAGTGTGCTGCAGTTTGTATATCCGGTAGGTGAGATGTGGCCATTTACCGCATGGAGAAGAGACACTTATAGCGTGAGTGAATGCGTGGCCATGAGCAGATGTGTGTCTAATGTCAGTAATAAATCAGCTTTAATAGAGCAGATCGGCATGTCAAGAAACAGTTGGCAGCAAAGCCTTTGTTTTGAATCACATTTCCGAAGCAGCTTCACTTACAAACAACACCTGCGATTGGGCCGTGTGGTTGAAGTGCACCAAATTATTGCTAATACAGCCTAAAATCCCAGAAAGCTGCGGCAGAGTACAAAAGAACTTAAATGCCAGTGAGTGCAGTTATAATGTCTAATGAAAAATTCTTCCATAATAATACTCATTGAGGAGAAGTAGATATTTGTTAGTAAGCTTAGTTATTGTTGCTTAGTAAGTTGTTAGTTATATATATGTATAAATTTTCAAGCTGCAGAGCACTTTATTTTGTTGTGAGAAGATCTGTAATGTTTATTGTTTTCTTTTATTCTAAAAAATTTCTTGGGAAAATAAGTTTTTTGTTAGTATAACTATATTGATGTTAGGTATATACCAGAACATAATTTTATACCTTACAACACGCTTTATTTTTTTGTTTTAATTATTTTGTTGTTAGAAGGTCCTGTAAAGTTTAATAATTTAATTATAATTTAAATGAATATCATATGCTTTCATTACAGTTCTTAAAAAAAAAAAAAAAATCGGAATCGGAATCGGCAAAAATCGGAATCGGCAGGTCACACTTACTGTAAAATCGGAAATCGGAATCGGCCAAGAAATTTGCAATCGGTGCATCTCTATTGAAGAGTTAATTTGAAAATCTATAACATCTGTATTTTTGAGAGTGTGGTTTTCTGTACAATGCAGTTGCAATTACTGTGCAATTTCTCTGAATAAACTTATAATTTACAGAATTAAAGGAAATGGAAATGGAAAGAGGTGTTTTCTTCAGTATTGTGACTTAAGTTAAAAAATCTGATAAATAAATAAAAATAAATTAATTAAATGCATGGATGAAATTTTTACAATAAGATCAATAGATACTGTAAATTTAACGTCATGCAGATTTCATGCAAAAAAAAAATTCCAGTAAACATTTACATTTTCAAGAGTTTTTTTTGAGTTCTTATGTCTGTAAATCAGACTCTGTGTGTACAGTTTAAGATTCTGAAATAAGAACAGTTAACGATCAGCATATTCAGAAGCAATGTGTACGCAAACAAGTAAATTCAGATTTTTGACCTTACTTTAACTTGCCCAGTTTAGGCCATTCTCTTGTTATCCAGCACTTCTGCAAATCAGGGGAACTCGAGCCCAGCTGGCAAACTAAAACACTATACAGTTCCCTTTTTCTGAAAGCTAAATCGTGGTTCTGCTGATTTCACTAGCTTTAAACACACACATACACACACACCCCGGGTACTGAAGAGAAACAGCGGTAAAAGGTTCAAAGCTGGGGAGGGAGGTGGCTAAAAGAGTATCTGGAGAAAGAGAACGCATGAAGTGTGAAGGATTAGCAGCCCTTAAAAACCTTGTGCGCCGCTGAGCATGCCCGACCCCAAGGTCTGCGTCTGGACTGGCATGTTCCACATACAACCACTTCAAAAAGACACGCTTGGATGATTACCCTTTAACCCGGTAACCCCATGCCCCCCTGGCACATATGCTCCGGACACCAGTAAAAAGGCACCTCTGAGCCAGCAGTGGTTTGCGGTGTCAGACGGTCAGCCAGGGATACAAAGCAGACAAAATCCGAGAGACATTTAATATTCCTACGCTCTACTGCCTCTCACTCCAAAACAGCAAAGTACAGTACGACCTTCCATACTTAATCCCATACACACAAAACAACTCGCTTTTACGTGCTCAGCTTTAGTAGCCCGCATGCCAGCATGATTCACACCCAGCACAAGCATCACAGTCTGAGAAGAATTACACAAACACGCACACTCACGTATGCACCTGATCACACACTACCAACCCTGAGATAAGGCAGTCACCTCTGCGGGTGGTAAACTCAGCGATGAGACACGCTCAGCAAACAGATACTTCGAAAACACACACACAATGACACGCAGGGCAGCTGCAGAAGTCGTATCAGTAACGTGCAAACACCTTTTATGGTTATAGTTATACATTTACACACATTTACAGACGAAGGCTTTAACCAGGATGCTATTAAAGGGAGAGCTCACACAACAAATTCAAATTCGGTTAACCTTTACTCGCCATCGTGCTATTCCTAAACTTTATGACAAAACTAATAAAGAATGTTTCATCCATACGCTGAAAGCCAATCGGGTTCAAAACAACTTGATTCGGACCCCACTGGCTTTCACTGCAAGGACAAAAAATGCTCCAAAATATCTTTGTTTGTGTTCCACAGAATGGACAAACGTCATTGGTTGTTTTCGAAGTACTTCCAAAAGCTTCCAAAAGCCATATATGCTCTACTTATGAAAAAATCAGATTTTATACTGCATGTAAATAAAAGAGTAAAATCTGTGTATATGTATACGTAAGTGTTTCAATTAAGATTTCTTTTCCAAACCCTTTGTGAAATATAAAAGTTTTGATGTGATGGACTTTCAATGAAAAGACAGAAACGCAATTTAATTCGAAACAAAAGTCTTACGGGTTTGGATTGACAAGGCTGAGTAAATGACAGAGTAAATGAAAAACAGCAGTGGTTAAAGTTTGAACCAGGTGACTTTCGGATAATTCATAGCTTGCATCGGCTTGCGAGCAAGCATTCTTATCCAACACTGCACTCACTTATGTCCACCACACAGCAGCCAAGAACATCTATTCAACAGATGACTGATTGCTATCACAAATATGTCCAACATTTGAGCGGCTGGGCAGCACAATATATTGCTCGCAAAAATAATCGATGCAGCTGTCTACGCTAGCTATTTTTATTGTTTTATGGAAGGATGTACCTATAAGCTTCCGTTGCACTGATCCAAAAACAAGATCTATCATTTAGTAATACGGCGATATCTACACGGAAATTCTACTGTAATAAAGCCTCTGACAGGCAGCTGATTATAAAGTGCAAAAGGGCTTTCCGTTCTTCCTCTTCAAGAGATTTAAGGGAATAAATCAACCTCAATCAACACTCTTGACTTCTCGTTTTTTTGTTTCCATTCAGGGAGGACGCGCTCAAAAGAGCTGAGGGCTAAGTAAACGCTCTCGTTTCCCTCTTGCTCTCTGTAAGAAAATAAAAAGTCTCCAAAAAGTCTCAGTATGTTCTGGACGCCGAGGACTAATGGGACGGGCGCTACCGAGCGCCGTGTGGGACTAGGACTGAACTGTTTGTTCAGACAATCCAGCCACTATTTGGCTCTTTCATTTTGTCCCTCTCAGCAAGAGAGGAACACGTCAACACACTTTAGCTGCAAATTCAGGTAGCTTTTGTTTATGTTAGAAAGCGCATTTGAAATTGTGAGAGAACGTTAGCATGCTACGATCGGACTAGCACAGAAGTCAAAACAATTCTAACAACCGTGTTAATCACATATATAACATTGTAATAACATTGTATTTTAACATGAACACTATTCTTTAGAAAAACCACTATGATATAGAGATAGTTAGGTAATACTATCAAATATACATCAGGTACTTTCAAAGAACACCGTGATACATTTTTGGTTCCACAAAGAACCACTCAGTCAAAGGACCTTTAAAGAAACATCCCTATAAGAACCGTCTTTCGAAACAGAAAGCTTCTTCTATGGCATAGTGAAGCACCTTTATTTGTAAGAGTGTATATTCATTGACATGCTACATATGCAAAGGGTACGGTATGTTATTATCATTTTTACAACTGCAAGAGGGAAAGAATGCAGGAAGAACACATTTTGCGAGTCAAGATGACGGTGAAGTATGAGAAGTCAAGAGACCTCACCCATGTGAATAATTTCATGGCCTGTTTAAGGCGTTATCTCCTTTCTCACACACGCAGGCACACAAGCATGCAAACACACATGCAAACACCTTGGTTTCAGGTCACCTTGCCCTTGGTGCACAGTGAGATTGTGTGACAAACACAATCATCTCACCCTCAGCTGCTCCCATGGAGACCAAACCTTCAAGATCAAGGGTCACGGTTCTCACACATTGCAGCACAATGACACAAAAATGAAAAGCCATTAGAGCTGCTGCACATCAATTTCTTAGGATACATCCACGAATGAAGAAAGCCTCTGCTCCTGGAAGCCAATGTAAACAGCCTGACCATTGATCCTGTGACTTGGCATTCACAAATACTGTGGCCCCGGGATATAGGGACACTTTGGTCACATTAACAATGACTTGCATTGTACTAAAAACAGTACGTCGAGTTGAGATCTCGGAAGCAATTGTTGGACATGTTTCACTTTGCATGCCAACAAGAAAGTCTCCATATAGACGGTTGTAATGAAAACGACATAAACAAACGTTACTGTGCATGCGTGCTTTTGTAGCCCTATGAACTTCCGTAAACATCCAAATAGAATCAATAACAACAGCTAAGTCCTTTCTAGAGGAGACTATTTTTTGATAACAAGCAAAATATGTTCGCTGCATAAATCAGACGGATTTGTTAAAAATGCAAACGTATTCTCTGCCAGCAGGAGGCGCTATAAAGCATGAGAAACGGTAACGGCTGTGCACGAAGCAGCTCTGAGCTTACAAACGCTGCATTATATGCAAAATGACACGAAAAGGACATTTTCTAAAGACACAGAAATAGTGATATAAAAACACCCACGCCTCGGTTTGATTTTTAAATGCGCGTGTTTTTTCAACAAAGCCTTTCGGAAAATTGGTCGGTTTTTATATATCGCCACAAATAAACACATATTTGGGAAACACATCCCACAGCACAATAAACCGAGACCAGCTTCATTGCTCATTATTAGCAGCGTTTGTAGCCCGCGACACTAACCAGACCACTAAATCAACACAGACGCATCATTTGGACACCCTGGTCAACAAAATGTCAAACCAAGATCTGATAAGTGATTTTTGAACATGTTTATCTTTTATTTGATAACCAGACAGCAACTAAATACTGTATTTTGAACTCTCAAGTGTATATCTATTGATTTACCATTTAAAATCATTGTCTTTTTCTAAACTTTAAACTAGCAAAGCCCCAGTCTAGCCTTTGAATTGTTTCGTTAAAATGTCAATACAGTACGTCTGATATCGTGTATTCTTGGCATTTAAAAACACGGTGCCGCCGAAGCATTTGGACATTTGGTAAACAAAACAAAACGTCAAACCTTTTCTTTAAAATAAAATAAACTTCTTGTTTTGTTTTTTTTCCACTCTAAAACAAAGACAGTATTATTTGTGCCTAAAGTGCCCAAAATTTATTCTGGGGCAACTATACATAGCGTCTGTCACACAGAACCTCTCATTTCTGCTTTGAAATGGTCTGTAACATTACACAATGACTTCTAGAGAAAAGCTGGGGGGTCAGCAGATAAGGGTGTGGTTTACAGGCTCTGTGGTTCTCACTTTACCCCTGAACTACCAAAGTCAGCAGGAGGTTAATGGTCGGCTTTAGCTATTAACATGAAACAGGTCGCTGTGAGCCACAGTTCTGAGAGCACACGGTCTAAACGGGTCAACAGAGACAGTTACGTGGCCATTCTGACCATTAAATTCTGTAGACAAAGACCCCCTAAATAGCTGGCTATCCCGTGGGAGAATTTCCATGACAAATCGACAATGCCATCTTCAAAAAGGAAGCAGCCAGGAGCTGTGTCATGGTGAGCATTAAAAATCACTGTCTCTATTGCTTTGTCATGACCAAGTGCACTTCCTTTTGCAAACCGTTTTTGCATACAGATCAAGCTTGGGACCTTAACAAGAAAAGGCCCTTTTGTTTAGGCAAAAAATAAAAATAAAAATCCCACTGGGTCAAAGCAACCATGATTTCAGCTCAGGGATAAAAAGCGTGACGATGAAGTGTGGGATTGGTCTATGGACGCTTGTGTTGGAGTGTGTGCAGATGATCAATAAAATAAAAATAAAACAGCCATTCACAGAGACTTGATGTGTGCGTGCATGAAAGCGAGTGTGGGTGGTTGAGCGTGCGGATAATTACGTGCGTCCCTAAAGCTCATTTATTTGCGTGTTTGCGAGCAAGTCTGCGTGTGAGCCCTTCTCTGTCTGTGCGACGAGTGCGTGTGACCGCCTGAGCGCGAGCCGCAGTGAGTGGGAGCGTGAGTGTGCAATGTGTGTGCGTTTGACTGAACTAAGCAGAGGCGGGTCGAGCAAGTTCACGGCTCACAGCTGTCAGTACGCTTCCACATGTCAGGCTAACCAACGGAAGGCTTATGGGAAAGAAACAATCTCTTAGTCACATATACCTCATCCACAACACACACGCTCCTACATACAAGGCAATTTCCTGTCACGTACTGCACTCTTTCACTTTAACTAGGTGTCTACTTCAATATGCCTCACTGAAAAAACAACACTGGTTTGCTGGTCCCTCTGGTGGTTTTGGCCATTTTTAGCAGGATAGGCTGACAAGCTAAACTAGATAAGACCAGTCAACCAAACTGGATTAGGCTGTTTTTTTTTGTTGTTGTTAAGTAGGGAATCATACCAGTCCCTCCCTTGCACCAATTTTGTCTGGTTTCTAACTGAACTGCGCGCTTAGCTTCGCTGTACCCGGCCTTATTGGCTAAAGCATAAATGAAGTTGCTCAAGAGGTTTCAATGAAAAGCGGCATTAACCCAGAGGGCAAAACCAGAAGCACTTACAGAAACTTAAGTCTGACATGTTCGTTGTCAGGGTTGCAATAAAGCCTTTCCAGTTGTTCTTGAGAGTCATCCGATATGCTCTGCCAGGTCTGCGTATCTGCTCTGCGGATTTGCCAGTGGTAAGGTAAAACAGTATGATGCTGGGCACAGTCACTGCCATAGACGCAAACGCCCTGGAGGAAATCCACACAGATCGATACAGCGTCCCCTTGATGCGTGTGATACTGGAGCTGGGTCAGGAGTTCAAACACTAGATCCAAAGAGGCCTCCTCGCTTTTATCCTGAAAGATCTCGCCCTCTTTGATGGCGAGGCAATTTGCACCCTGCAAAGTCTCAGTGGTGTAGATGTCATTTAACTTAGACCCCGAAATGTCGGAGGAGGGCGCCGCCCGCTCATTAGCGTCTATTGACACCCCCTGAATATCCGGCACCTTCTGTTCCCCCGCAAGCTCGCTCGCGGCCACAACAGGGTCCGTGCTCTCCTCCTCGTCTTCTTCCTTCAGGCAGACCTGACTAATCCTCGACTGCTTCTCCACGGCGGCGGTGCATATATTTCGCTGAGGTCGGGCCGGGGTACATGGAACAAACACTCCGTCCCCTGACACGAGAGCGTCTGAGTTTAATAACGTGCTCAAAATAGGGTCCTCTAAAGCACGTAAGCATTTTGTATCCAGTTTTCTCTGTGCGTGTTTCTTTTTGAAGTAGGGCTTCACTAACGGGATCTTGTCGGCGAGTCCCATCTGCTGCTCCGTGAACTCTCCGGTCCCCATGGGCAGGCCTAAAGCCGGCACAGTGGTGTCAACTGCGTCCTGCATGGTGCAAAAATGTCTGCAGGACACCTATTCACAAAAACAGAACATATTCATGACTATAAACACGGTGGGGGTGGGGTGAAAACAAAATAGGTGGAGGTTTTAAAGTATGCAGTGTTTTATTTATTTATACAAATGATCGATTAACGTTCTATTACACAATGGCTGGGAGAGTGTGGCTAAACGTAGCGTCGCGTTCACCGGAAGAGGTTACTATAACAACGGTATGCCGCTCAAGCGCTTCCTATATATGCATCTGACGTCACAAAAAAAAAATACATCTGACATCACATGATCAAAACATTTGCACTGCCATTACTTCTCGCTTCACAGTAGATTTAAACGTTTAGTAAATGTTTATTGTTTTGTTAAACAAGTCTCAACGTTAGTTGGCTGCGCGCGCAAGAGTTGTCAAACGGAAGTACAGGTTATAGGAGATTACCGAAAGCCGCGTTGAATAATTCGCACACTCTGTAACGTTACAATGTTTATTCTTCTAATTTTGTCCAATCTATTCTGTGTATACCCTGTGGCATTCTCCCATAATATACGTTACCAGCGTTTAAAACGACAAACTGAAACGACCATAAGATAGCATTAGTTCACTGCTTGACGGGCATTAGTAAGTTAGGTGATTAATCAATACTTTTAACTGGGCGTAAGCTGAAACCTTTCCTTTCTCGAGAAGAGAGAGAGGAGGTGGAATTACAGAAACAGAAAGTTTCCTTTAAGACCCTCCTCCCCTAGAAAACTGCAAAAACGTTTATTATAATGATAGCAACATCGTTTTTCATGCGCATTTAACGCGTAACAATCATTTCAGTCATTTTACTTGCTTTGCGGGTTTTCTTAAACAATAATTGTTTCGTACAAGTGAACGAAAAGGTGAAATGTACTACCCACTTAGGTTATAACTTTAAATTCTATTACAATTTAGGGCAGCGTTCAAAATTAAGCTTTCATTTTTAGCGTTGACTTTTCCGTGACTGCACATAAACACCAGCCTGAAGCGCAATTGTGATTCAACGCATCCGAGATCATAAACACACATCATAAAACATAATATTCGTCTTGATTTTCCTTTGCGAGCGAATTGTACCATTTATTTACGCCGCTCCTCGCGATATAAATCAGTCAAACGCAAGCCAAACGATCTCTTGGGAGTATTTTGATGGCTTGATCTAGATATATGGAGTTGGGAGCGTACGTGCCAGTTGCCAATAGCTGCTCGTTCTAGTTCGCACGTACTGCCTGTATTAAAGCGATCACTGCCCACTGCGGCGCCTGGCCTCCGTTCTTCTACAAACATTACATTACAGTCAAATTTATCGCTACATAAAGACCGTGTACAGTTGAACGATTTATTGTATGCGTTTTGTCCACCCGTACGCAATGCAGAAACAGCGCTCTTTTTCCTAAAGGATTAGGCTCGTTTAAACGCGGTATATATTCCGTATCTTTTCCAAATGTACCTGTAAAACGTCCCGACTCCTTTTGATGCTACTATCGAATCCAGTAGCCCGTCCCGGGGATTTCGCTCGCCTCTCTCATATAGGACACAGACAAAGCGTTCATCCACAAGAGCGAAGCGTTCAGGTCCGTCTCCAGGAGCTTCTGAGCGGATCGCAGCTGTTGCAGAACACAAGCGCGATAAGACTTTCTCATCCAATCACAGCGCGGTATGGAGCGTGAAGGGGCGGTGCTTTGGCTTCTGCTGGAGCGGAGGAAAAAAATCAGGAAGTTGTCCGATGCGTGCATGTGTTTTGACTCACCCAGCTAGTTTGCTCATGCCAGGAATCATCAGGTGTTGTAATTATATGGCCTAAGCTGGTTTCACATAATAAAACTCTAGCAGAAATGTATGAGGAAAGGTGAACAGTCAAATGGCACAAATATCCAAGAAAAGAAGTGGCTTTCTGAAAGGGCAGTTTTAAGGAATGTGGTCATGGAAGTGTTAGGCAAATTAAACTTACTAGTCACTATTTTAAAAGACCAAATAAGCATGTTAATAACTCATTTGTTGACTGGGTTAGGAAGCCAGATTGTACATTGGAGATCAATTGGTGACCCAACAAACAAAGTAATTGTTTGTCATTTATAACAGTGTCACAAAACAAAACAAAATGTTGGAGCAAAATGTAGCAATAGCCAACAACACACCGTATGGGTCAAAATTATTATTTTTCTATTATGCCCAAAGAATAATGATATTTAGTATGTTTCATAATGATATTTTATAACTCTCCTACCGTAAATATGTAAAAACTTCATTTTTTTATTAGTTATATGTATTGCTCGGGACATAATTTGGACAACTTTAAAGATGTTTTTTTCAACATTTAGATTTTTTTTGCCCGACCAGATTAAATAGTTGTAGTTGTATCCCAAATATTATCCTATATACGCTGTTATATTATCCTAACAAACCATACATCAATAAAAAGCTTATTTATTCAGCACTCAGATGATGTATAAATCTCAATTAAAAAAACAAAAAACATTATGGCTGGTTTTGCGGTCCTGTATTACATACATACAGTAGGTTACTTAAATAAACAGACACTTTTTGTAAATGCAAGTAAAACATATGCTGAACGAACACTAAGAAAAATATCCCAAACCATACATAGCTAATAACTGTACATAATTACAAGTAACAAACCCTAGCAGGTAATGTTACTGAATATTTATTACACTAAGAACACCTTAAAATAAAATGTAACTAAATGGGTTGTGACCTATCAGTTGAAAACCCCTGCCATAGATCATGATGTGACGTGTGACTGAAATGAGGTGAAAGGTTATTCGTTGCGCTAATGACACAAGCTGTTTTCAGAGAAACTTTACACCTTCATTCCTGCAAACTGCAAATGGATTCTGCTACAACCACCCCACACAGCTCCCACCAGTAGCCTAAGTAAACACACACCAGACCATAGTACGAGTGTAGGCCCGTCAGACAGAGGATGTCATCAGACAGACAGACGATGGCGTCATTTCGTTTAAAACCATATTCTCTTCACTGCAAAATTATATCTGCCACTGAAAAGAGTAAAAAGACACAAATTTTTAATTGCATGGCTACGCCTCTGTGGCCGAGTTCACATTGTACCTTGCCCAAAACACGTTCTCTGTCTTGTGTATAGACATGTCGGTACGAGCCCTCCCTCACAGCGGAATCTACAGTGAAATGGTGTGACGTCTGTGCGTTCCCATGGCTCTGCCTCTGACTGGAGCAGCTCTTAATAATCATCATTTCCCACTTGGGTTTTAAAAAAGCTGTTAACCTGACAACTCCTATATTTATTACACATCGCCATAATATTTAGAATGATGAGAACAATGCATATTAAAAGTTATAATAACATAATTACAGCACATAGACTGGAACATCTTCCATCAGAGTATGTTTAATGATGGACTTAACTATTTATACTTACTAATGAAACTGGTACTTATTATATTATATACTACTTTGTGTGCAACTGAACTAGTTGATGGAAGTAGGTCATCTGTGGCTGATGTGTTTATATGCTCAAACACTGTAAATAGAAATTAAAGGTATTATCTTGCAATAAGCGGCTAGCTAGTGCATTATGAATTACTTCTAGTTTGGTTTCTAGTTCCCGTTTTGTATTCTACTGCGATGAATCATCATGTAAACAGATGTGACGGGACACTTTTGCAGGGTTTTATTTCTATGCAGTGCTCATAAGTTGTTGAACTTTTAAAACCTTGTCTCTCGATCTTGTTTTTTTTCACTACCCCGCATTGTGTTTTTAATTCATGCTAACTGCGTCACGTGGAAGACGCTGCAAAAAACACATTACACAATAGTTAAAACACGTCCGTCTAGCATATGTTTGCACAGAAAAAAAAAACATGCAAAAGCAGCACAGCGGAATGCAAAACTCTATATAGCCCCTACAAAGTAAATTATTTGGATGCGTTCTTCTTTTTGGTGACACATTTTTAAAAATCAACAACATTGCTCTTCGGCCATCTTGGATATATTTCTTACTGGGCTTGTCGCAAGCATTCTGTTTCAACTTTTAAACTTCATAAACAACCTACTTTTGTCTGCTTGAAGGATGTCTGAGATTTCGACCTCACGACCTTGTCCTTGTTAAGGGTATGTGTGTCTTTAAACAATCGGATGACTGCTTGAGGTTACTCTACAGAGGCCTGCGCGTTGCTGGGGGTTTCAGTGGGGGGTTTATGAAAAGAGGTGGAGATTGAGAGGCAGGTGGCGGTGGCAGAGCTGACCAAAACAAAAAAAAGCTTCCGTACTGATTTAGCCCGAAGAGGACAGGAAGGAGGGAACAATACCCTGTTCTTGAGTTGCTGCTTTCCCCTCCCTCTCTCTGCCCTCTTCTCTCATCTGCACATGACCAGGTCACCCAGTGTGCACTCACAATGTGCTGATCAAAGCCCTGGGTTTGATCTGGCAGGCTCTTGTTGAGGCCACCAGGGATGCAGGAAAATTGAGGCTAAAGGTCGCCTGAAACATCTTCAGAGCCAAAGTCATGTATCTGTTTCTACCCTTGAATGAAGTTCACCACCCTTCAGGGCTTTTACCTCTTTTTCATCTGGCTGAAGGTTTCTGTTACGCCCTGATCTGAGAACGGTTTCTGTTCCTAACGTTCTTATCTATATTTTAGTAAGCGAAAGAGCAAAAGTCTCAGATCAGTGCAAAAGGGCACATTTTTCCAGCGCGAAAGAAAGGAGATGGACATGAGCCAACATGTAACTTTTAGTAGCAGAGAAGAGAACAGGAATTTTAATGACCCTACAAAAACCCGCCCAGCAGGTTGTCATCTCACAGATGCCACAGATGTCTCTAAAAAGACAGCAGAGAGAGGAGTAGCCTGGCCCTGGCTTTGGGTGGTGTTAAATCAATTAGGAATATGAAACTGAACTGTACGTTCTCGTAATACCTTTAATTCTTCGAATAATCATCGTTTTCGTTCTTAATATAACAAACTCCATTATAACAGTTGGCATTGACGCCACTGGAATGAAACAAGCATCAGAAAATAACATTAAATAGTGCATTTTCTTCACATGTGGGCTGAACCAACCCTTGATGACACATTAACCGTGACAAACCTTTTGTCATATCAAAACCAGAGATGCTACAAAATTACCTAGAGAGAGGGAAAAAAAACCTAACATTCAAAATTAGGTCTCCACATAATCTGGGTGGCGCCATTGTTTGTTTAGGGAAACGGCATAACACCTTGACTTTCATTTCTCCCTATGCACATTCATAAAGTGGTTATTGGAAAGTTTACAGACACTCAATGACTACAAGCATTGATAGGAACATGAGTCTGCTATTTTCCTAACTCTGTGAGGCTGTAAGGGTCTTAAGTTTCCGTTTTGAATAAGGGTTAGTTATTTTCTATTTTCTGTTCGTGACTGGTCCTCCTGTGACAGGGGTTGCGGTACGTGGATCCCTTTTCCCGCCATCTGCTAGGAATGTTTCTCTTACACCACTCTGCACTCAATTGATTGTGAAATGTACACAAACTATACGTAGCTTGGTCAACAAACACATATACAGGGTCTGCTTGTCAGCCTGATGGTGTGGGTTAAAGGAAAACCTCCATGGCTAACTTCATCCCTGTTTAAGTTGTTCTAAAAAACTAACTAAAATTGACTGAAATATCCTTCTCTTCTAGACAATGTGCAGTCATCCCTGGAGATAAGGTTGCATTTACCTGTCTGGGCTTTCTTGAAATAGGATTGACAGATCCAGCTCTCTTCAGGGACTAAAATGTCTCCCGTTTTAGATATCTGAGGCAGCTCTTTCTCACTCCGAATATCCCCCTGGACCCCTGCGGGATGCTCCAAGACACTGATATACGAGCTGTCTGTTCTTAAGAACCATGACAGACTATAACAAGCTCTCTCTTACAGAAGCAATGGAACGGGGAATCAAAACGAAGCTCAAAACCAGCTAAGAACAAATAAGTAATGGACACCAGGAGATATTAAAGATGGCCTATGTTGGAAAAGAGTTTTGGATGAAGCGAAGAAACTATATTCCCATATTTCCTGAAAGGGAAACAGATTCATGGAATGCCGAGTAGAAAGGAAACTGAATGAACCCCAGATGGACAGCATGCTGGAGATGGGCTGTTGCCACAGCAAAGTCGTCTGGTTGCTTCCTCTTCATAACGGTGTCCACTGACTGCAAGCCTAATGCAATTCAGGAAAATATTTTTTTAGGACTGGGAATTTCTGTAAAGCAAGAGGGCTGACACATGTTGAGCCGTGTTATGATTTAATAAGATAAATGCAATGATCACAGGATCAGATTAGGGCCTGATGCTTCCTGTGACCTCTTACGAAACATTTTGTCTCCATCACATGGCTCTATATGCAGAACTAATTAGAGCAAACGTCGGGTCAGGAGTGGTGTAATTTAATAATACAGTACATCTGATAACATACACCTCTTGAGTCCTGAAGGATTACATCACGCAAAGCGCGATTAAGATTCGCAAAGGAGATCAACGTGTTCCAGGAAACTAAATGGAGAAAGCAATCCTGCCATCTATTGGTGATTTGAAATGGAGGGAGACGAGCAATGATGCATTGAGTTCTCTTCGGTTCATATCCTCTTCAGTCTAACCACGAGCAGAACGCATCTATAAGATGGTTATAAATCTTTATTTAGGATATTTTTGATTGAATTCTGCAATGCATTGCTCACTGCATAGTCAAGTGTTTCATGAGTGGTTTTAATTGGGTCTTGAGCAGCTTACATTAACATGCAGGAAACCTGTTTGTGGATGAAAGGGAATGTCTGTGCGGTATTCCAAGAAAGCGCTAACACAATAAAGATGCTGCAGCTACTGGCACGTAAAGAAAGTGTACGATATACAGCTGCTTACGGCTAGCCTAATAGACACTGGAGCATCTGGAGTACAGATGTAAGGCTGGGTGTGTTATTTCGCCTCTTCTTACAGGCTCAAAGGTTCTCAAACTTGCCAGAGCCAAACTCAAAAAGAAAACGCTGTAACTGTCTTATTCTAACAACTTAGATTTGGGCCTGGAATATCCATCATTTTGCCAGTTTGATTCTTAAATGAATAAATTGTAATTCTCTCTCTCTCTCTCATGTTTCTAGAAATGTATAAATGTCCTAAATTAGCAAAGGTCTAGTCCTGGCTTAATCTAATCCCTATTCGGGAAACTGAAATGTACTTACTATTATAATGACAATTAATAATACACGCAACTAACCCTAAACAACCCCTCATCCTAGCCCTAACCCTTACCCTTGAGTAAGTAGCCTACATGTAGTTTATTAATACTCAGTAGGCCTACTTATATTTAAATAGACTGTAAGAAGGACACCTTCAAATAAAAAGTAAAGGTCACATTACACACACTGCATCAGAAACTTTAGTCTTTCATAAAAACAAATTCTGATCAGTATACATTTTCTGTGTTTTCGCATCCTTAAGGCATGCATTTTATAGAAAAGGATGACTTATATAAAAAAAAACGCATGCAAAAGTTTCGGACCTTAACCACAGTATTGTAGTTTAATAAGCCATGCTTTATTTTAGCTTTGTTTCAAATGTTTGGTTCAGGGTTAGTACCTAGTTATTACTTATGTACTGTAATTACATAGTAGTACATGCATAACAGGACAATACAGTTAACAATAGAAATCTTAAAGTACACAAAGAAGATGTGCTTAAATAAAGATCAATCATCCAGAATTTTAGCAAAGGAAAACATAAGCCTTTATCATATGGCTTTAATTTGAAAATGCACACTGAAAGGTTGTACACCTCACATTCTTTTCACATCTCCATCTTTTTGGTGCATTTGACATAGAATGTGTTCCCCAAGTGGTATTTCAACCCCTCCTTTTTCCACATCCCACATTATCTGGCTCCCAGGCTTCCTCTCTGCCCATGTGCAAGCACGTAACTGACATAACACCCGTACAAAGGGATCCATGCATATACAGAAACACACCCACGCTTGCCTTGTTGACACAACTCGACATGCACTACTCACTTCCTATTCACTAATATCACTTATGCGCAACAACAATGAATTATAACAAGTAATGGAAACTGCTGCCAGCTCAAAACTGTTCCATAACTACATCGGTCATTTGCAGTTTTGTTGAAACCTGTTTCCACATACGAATATTAAAGTACTTACATTCATTGACACCACCTCCAAATAAGTCATGGATATTTCCAGACTGCTTTCAAGATTATCTCATTATATGAGCTATTATTATAAGAGCCCTGTATGACACATATAAGTCAGCATAACAACGCCCTATTTAAAAAAAAACAGTGACTGTGCAATATGGGATTTGGGGAATTGGTTGTTAGATGAGACCAAGACAGAAGATGTTAGACAAAATTTGAATGAGCATAACTTTATAATTTATTATATAACTTTAACCATTTGTTGGTAATCTTTAGGGCTGTCCCAGATTAAAGATTTTCACAGTGGAGTCGGAATTTTTGAATCTTTTCCAATAGTCGACTGATAGTTCAATCATATGTTTGGGGGCGGGGCAAAATAAGAGTAGTATCAGTCATACGGCAGTCATAATTGCTGATGTTAACAATCTGATGGGACAGTCTCACAATCAATTCGTACGAGGTGCCAAATTCATGCTAATCCGTACAACCTCACTCGTATGTTTTTGTACGATTTGTCTGAAACCAAAATTAAAAATCTGTCCAGATTAAAGATTTTCACAGTTGAGTTGGAATTTTTGAATCTTGCCAATGGTCGACTGATAGTTGAATCATATGTTTGGGGGCGGGGCGAAATAAGAATAGTATCAGTGATTCGGGTATGTTTAGGGGTGGGGTTATATTTAGGTCATTCGTACAAATTCATAACCCTCTGAAAATATTTGACTGAGAGATTGGGAGTCGAATCAGGCTCCTCCAATCGAAGCATGGAATCGTCGAATATTTGAGGATACCCCTACTAACTTGTAAATTGCTTTGGGTAAAAACATTTGCTAAATGACTAAATGAAAAAAATTAATTGGCACAGTGCTATAGTTCATTATACAGTACATAAAATATGCATCCATGCATTTCACTCTTGTATGAAAACTTTTTTTAATGGCCAGCTAAATACGAAAACAATACATCTATGGAATTTTAGATGAAGATTCCATTTAAGTGAAGAAATTACACCCTTAATATTAATTTTTATACCAGGGGTGTCCAAACTTTTCCTAAAGGGGGCCACATTCGACAACACTGTAAAAAAGAAAAAGTTAGTTCAACTCAAATTTTCAAGGCAACCGACTGCACAGAATTTTTGAGTTGAAGATATCAACTTAATTTTTTAAGTTTTGAAGAACTACAATTATTAAGTTGCGTCAGCTAAGTTTTTCAAGTTCTGACAACTAACTTTAAATCATCCACTGACAGTAAACCAATTAATTTATGCATGTTTATTTAAACAACTTTGGAACAAACAGCTTTACAATTACACAATGTAACAAGTAATCTTATACCCAAAGCAAATACATCAGGTTTCAGAACTGTAATGGGCAGGTTTTTTTTTTACTTTCCGACTCTTGTTAAGACCTTACAAATAGGCCTAATGCAATATTGCCAAGATGACAAATAAACAGTTGTATAGTGCCAAAGTATTAATTCAGAAATGTGTAAATCCCCAGCTGAAGGAACCAAATTATTTGAACTTTCTGAATTATAACAACTTTGAAATTAGCCAAAAATGCAAACATGCAGGCTATAACAGTAATGGTAAAACACAGCTTGCTTCTACTGAACAATCAATACAGTAGTCTCTTGACAGTAATATGACAGCAACACATAAAATATTTGTTTTTAGTTAAAATAAAGCACTTGTGTCCAGAGAAAATAAAGCACATGTCAATAAGTTGGGGAAATCAAAAGGAACAACATAGGGCTGGGTGATATATCACATTACATTGTTAGGCGCATCTCGTCAGTAAAGCCGGTTCCTTGATTAGTAGTAAATCACCATCACCTGCTTACAGATGGAGTGGCATTTACTACATAGAGCTGTAGTTAACTGACAAGCTGAGCCATATCGCATTATCACAGATGCATCATATGACTCAGCTTGTCAGTTAACTACGGCTCTCTGCAGTAAATGCCACTCCATCTGAAAGTTATAAAACTGCCATGAGGTGATGGCGATTTACAAGGAACTGGCTTTGCTGACTAGATGTGCCTAACTATGTAATGCGATATATATCGCCCAGCCCTAGAACAACATAAAAAATATAAGGTGGAAATCTTAAAAGAAATCTTCCCCATGGACACTTGCCACACCAGCAAAGATGCAGACTATAACATCAATGCTGAAACAAAGTTTGATGCTTCTGAGAAACAATCAATAGTCTCATGACAGTTGTATGACAGCTACAAATAACAGACTTGTTTTTAGTCAAAATAAAGGAACAACATGAAAACTATAAGGTGGTCTATGTGAAGACTTACAAAATATCCAAACATAAATGAACAGGCATGATAAAGTCAAACTTCCCCATGGAAAATAAATCACTGGTTTAACAGCTTGGTCTTGAAGCTCCGGACACGCTGTGAGCAATTAGTGGACATTTCCATGAAAATATGCTGGATAGCTTCAAAGGTATACCTGATGTCTTTTGGGAACTCCATGTTCAGGGCATACAGCAAGCCAAAAAGATACGCAAGCGCAGTCGGGGTGTCTGGGATGTCTTTCAGGACAATGGTTTCTTCCAACACAAGGGCAATATTAATGATGTCGTCATTATCGTCAAGCACTTTGAGGACCCCCATCTTGATGCCTTTCATCTGTTGGTCATCTGCAGCAGTTGCCTGACAAAAAAAAACACCACTGAAATAATGTCCTGTAGAAAACTAATCTATAAACAGTGTTGTCTATTTGTGTATGGCCTCTTTGCTATACAACACTACTAAAAGCTGAAGGTCTTCCACAGCTGCACTCACCAGGCATCTAGAGAAAAGCTTCTCAGTATTCTCCCGCAGAAATATGGGAAGACCTTCCACAGCTGCCTGTCTGCGATGACTTGTGATGTCAGATGTCTGTTTTGGAAGAATATAAAGACAAACCATTTGTATTCCCATCTCTACAATTATGCATGTAGGCAGATAAAATAATTGCAGACTCTGTTAGTTTGTTAGTGTTTCTTTTTGTCTTTTAAGGATAAGTTCACTATTTTGCACTTTGAGCCCCCTTTCTGGGTTATCTTGGATGAAATAGAGCGTTTGACGAACACTCAACCACCACTAACCAATCGGTGAGTTGCACATCTTTAAAAATGAACATTTAGGGTTGATTTAAAGACATGTTTGTGAATGCATGTAGCTAGCCATTCTGAAGCATGGCAGGGCTGATTCTAAATCAGCGTTTGTCTGCTTACATCAAAAGTGCAGAGTTCTAGCTTGGTAAGTTCCTTCTCGATTAATGGTTTAGAAAGAAAAGGCCTTGTAGTCAATATAACAACCTGTTTGTCTAGCATTTCCAAAAGGGTTTCCATCTCTTGACTAAAGGCGCCCTTCCTGGCACGATACAATTTCAGCAGACGAGGGGTGAATATCTCAAGGGCAGCTTTAAATGTTCCCATCAGGTCCTTGGTGGTCACACGAGTGAACTCTTGACAAATCTGAATGAAACAAATGCAATACAAATTCAACAAGCTGATAGTGTGATTTCATTGTTATAATTAAAACTGCAAACTCAAAGCAAATGAACCAACATACACTATTATGAAAACAAAACAAAAAAAAACAAAAACAAATGCAACAAGTTCAAGAAAAAAAAAAGATGCCTGACCTGTTTTTCAAGAAATAGACCAGGCCACCTCTCCAGAACCTCTGAGACCATGGGCTCCGTCTCTACAATCTCCATTCTCCTAAGGGAGAATGTGATGTCCATCTTCTGTTTGATAAACTCAATGTCCTTGTTTTTCTTCTTCATGGCTTCAACCAGGGAACACCTAAGGTCTTCCAAGTCATCCTCAGTGTAGCTTTCAGGATGATCTGGTACATGGTTGACCTCACCTCGTTTTGGTTTTTTCAAGGAAAACCTTCCCTCCGGACCACCAGCCCCATCATCATCATCTCTTGATCTCCTGTTGACACCAAGCTCATTACATCCAGCCTGACGTAGTTTTGATCTGTAGTTCCCCATCTTGTACTTTATGCTGGTTGTCCATCCCGCATATCCAGTACCACCACCAGGCTCTTTGAGGCAGGGATGTTTGTTGACAAGTTCAGCAGCAACAGAATCGAACTCATGTTTTTCAGGGTAGGCTTTCACAGAAAATATTTCTTGTGCCAACTTGTCCAGAATCTCTTTTTTTACATCTCTGGTTACATGTAAACCCTTCCCTGATATTTCGAACGTGTCATTCCCCTTGCGGAGTATCAGTTCAACATCATATGAGAATTTAGGTACTGGGAACGGAGTGGGCCACTGTGAAACGTTCCTCCTAAATGTCCGCACAACTGAAGATAAGCTGTGGATTGAGTCTGGAGATCCAATGCTGACTGTGTCAAGTGAAGAGATGGAGGATGGCCGAGTTGGTGCTGGTGATGGCATGTCCTCATTGCTCCACAGAATGTGCAAGACAGCCTTTTCTGAAGGTAAATCTGCTATGTCAATCAGGTTGCAAACTGCCTGGCCAAAATCTGAGTCTTCATACTGTATACAGAATTCACCCACAAGTTCAAGTTTTTGACGCAGTTCATTGTACAGTTCCTCTAAAGTTTCAGGAGCTTTGGTCAGCCGAATCTTACGGACAAGTTTGGGATTTATGTGGACCAGAAGCAACAAAGCCTGCGAGGACAAAAGAAGAACAGATATTTGCATGACACTTTAAACTGAAGCCATATACAGTCATGGCCAAAAGTATTGGCGCACCTCAAAAAATGTTGGTTTTTAAGTAAAATTCAAATACTTTAAGGTTTTTTGATAAAATAACTAGGGCCGGGACTTTAACACGTTAATTTAGATTAATTAATTACACAAAAAATAACGCGTTAAATTTTTTAACGCATTTTAATCGCGTTAAAAAAAATGTTTTTGCACCGCGGAACGTTTCTC
>JAUCNO010000318.1:11206496-11225988 GCA_032353835.1 Enteromius viviparus
TGTTCAAATTCCCTATAGAATCTTAAATGATTCTGACTCATTTTATTTTGTATGTTTTGAGCTAATCCCGACTCATTTCTTACAGTGGTTTCAAGTTGATTTCAAGTAAAGTAAATAGACATCATCTACTCCAGAGTTCAGAAAGAGGGGGAGGATCTGGGAGTGCAAGTTAATAATGAGGTTTGGGAGGAGTACCTCGAGAGCATGTGCAAGGTCAATAAATGTATGACATATATTGATACAATTCAAAACACATCAAATGCATCTCTCCAACATACGCAACACAAGGTCTTTCCCTTCAATGCAGCAGATAATGAACAGAGCACTCATTCATCTCATTCATTGTACACATGCCAAGCTGCATTCATGTAGTGTACAGCAAATGAGAGGGAGTGGTACTTCATTACAATCCTTGGTGTTGATTCACTGAGCGCAAACGTGACATACAAGCTTCATCGCCTTTGGCACGGTCACACCAGTAGAGCAAATCTTACAAATGTGAAAAGGGAATTTTCCAACCTTTGAATGTTAGGCGAGTAAAACTGTAAATATACCACATCTGGGTATATAAAGGTTTTCTACGTAATGACAAGATAATATATTTTATAGACTATGTTTTCTATGTCTAGGCTTTGATTTGAACCAAAACAGTGTGTTGGCAAAATATCTTAAATTTTGTTCTGAAGACAAACCAAGTTTTATGGGATTGGAGTGACATGGGCGTAAGTAATTAATGACAAAATTTTGGGGGCGGAGTAACCCTTTAACATAAGAATGAACCTTGTACTAAGTGCATCTACTTCAAAGATGACCTTCAAAAGTATTGTCTTCATACATATTTGTGTAAATATGAAGTATGAAGTTCCAGGAAATCTACAAATTACCAAAAAAATTAAAAATAAAAAGATGAAAAGAAAGAAATATACCATTATGTTTAACAGGGTGTCCATGTTTAAGCTCTTTTTCCCCCACATATTTGTAAACAGTCACATTGAAGTAGCTGTGATTTAGTTCATAGCATCATATTTAACTTTTCCAACTCAGTCTTTTTTTTTTCCATATGAAGTCACAAGAATACTGCTTATGTCTCTTTATGCACAATATGTGTTTGTTCAGCAGATTGGCCACATAATAATAGCTCACACAAAACCATATGCTCTTCCTCGTGTATCTTCAAAGATGCACAAACGGTGAAGTCATTTTGGGCACACAAACTGTCGTTGATGATCGTAATGTCAAGCTAACTCAGCAGTCATTATTTCCTCCTCTTTTTGTCTCTTCTTCAGTATTTGTTCTGGTCTTTCCTCAGATGAAAAGGTCAATTTAAAAGTCAAAGAGCAGCCGAGTTTTATTTTTTATTTAACCCTCAACCTCCGCTTTTTGTTGGAGTTCCTGCTGTGTTGTTTTTGCTTTTTGAGTGGTCACAACAAGTTTGTTTTTCCATCTCCCGTGTTCTTCACACACAGGGTTGACACTACACAAAACGCAGTGACCTTTCAGCTGCAGACAGACGAATGAGCTTTCCTCTCCTGCCAAAATGTCAATGTCTTGAGGTTTTGTTTCCCTCTCGTTTAGTTGTTTGCTTTTGCAAGCGGCCTTGGCAGGCCAGTGTAACCCTCAAGCCTTTGGCCTCAGGCTAAACATGTGCTCTGTGCTTCTGAAGAACAATATGACCCCTGTTACAAATAAAAAGCCATATGAGATTTGGATTTAGTATTGACTTCCATAGGATGCAGTTGTTAAGTGACATCATGAATGATACCTTAAATTGTACTTCTTATTGAGGAAATGAGAGTTTTTGTTTTTTTTTGAGAAATTAGGCAGTTTTGTTTTAGAACTTTTGTCTAGCAGATGATTAAACTTGATAAAAAGTTACAGTTTAACAACCTAGCAACTGAATATCAAAGGCCCACTCAATCAGTCTGCATACAATGGCATAGAAATGCCATGGAAAACCCCCAGAATACTAGACGAAATGTAGTAATTTTACAGAAATTATTGAGGAAATGAACTTATTTACAAACCCGATTCCAAAAATGTTGGGACACTGTACAGATTGTGCATGAAAAAGGAATGCAAGTCTCATAACCTTATATTTTATTACAATATATTATAAATAACATATTAAATGCTGAAAATTTCAGGCCAAATATTGGCTCATTTTGGATTTTAAGACAGCTACACATTCCAAAAAAGTTGAGACAGGTAAAAGGCTGCTAAAGTCAAATGCACATATAAGGAGGACCAATTTTCCACTTATTAGGTCAATTGGAAACATGACTGGGTATAAAAAGAGCCTCTCAGAGTGGCAGTGTCTCTTAGAGGCCAAGATGGGCTGAGGATCACCAATTTCCCCAATGCTGCACCAAAAAATAGTGGAGCAATATCAGAAAGGAGTGTCTCAGCGAAAAATTGGAAATAGTTTCACCATCTACAGTGCATTATATCATCCAAAGATTCAGAGAATCTGGAGAAATCTCTGCCTAAGGGTCAAGGCCTGAAAACCATACCGTATGTCGTTGATCTTCGGGCCCTTAGACGATGCTGCATCACAAACAGGAAATCCAATATAATGGAAATCACAATAAGGGCTCAGAAATACTTCTAGTAAACATTGTCGGCGAACACAATCCACTGTGCCATTCACCGTTGCCGGCTAAAAGTCTATAGGTCAATAAAGAAGCCATATTTAAACATGATTCAGAAGCACAGATGTTTTCTCTGGGCCAAGGCTCATTTACAATGGACTGTGGCAAAGTGGAAAACTGTTACGTGGTCAGACGAATCAAAATTTGAAGCTCTTTTTGGGACTGGGACGCCATGTCATCCAGACTGAAGGGGACAAGGATAACAAGCTGTTCAAAAGTTCAAAAGCCTGCATCTCTGGCGGTATGGAGTTGCAACTGAAAAGACACCATCAATGCTGGAAGGTATGCCGAAAGTTCTAGAACAACATATGCTCCCATCCAGACGTTTGAGTAAATGGTTATTTTTGCTTTCCTTGTGCAAAAAAAAAAAAGTATTCTTGAGCATCGCAAAAGTAAAGTTGTATTCTAGAGTTGTCACATGGACTGTTTTACCGATGTAATTACGTTTCTGGACCTGGGATCATTTCATTTGTGTTGCTGGAGGATAAGCTAGCTCTCTAAGTTAATCAAAAATATCTTTCATTTTGTTCCAAAGATAAACGAAGAGCTGGTTTGGAATGACATGAGGGTGAGTAATTAATGACAGAATTTTAATTTTGGGGTAAACTAACCTTTGAATATATTAAGCCTGCAGATGAGCATGATGGTTAATAAACCGATAGTTCACCCACAAATGAAAATTGTCATCACAGCCAACCCCTGTCTGACACAACCAAGTTAAAATCTCCCATTTCTTTGCTTTTTCGCACAGTCATGATGCACAGTCTTTCGTAACCTGTTCACTACAAATCTTTTTTTTTCTTTAATGTTGCATTTGGCAGTCTACCATTTACAAATCCTGCCATGCATTTTCAATACGCCCTAGATCTAAAAAAGGCAAGAGAACAAAAAGCAAGTTCTGCTGACAGAATGCACATCTCTCAGTCATCATATGCAACCTCTTAAAGTCGTTTGCTTTCGGATCAAAGCACTGTCACATAACTGGCTATCATTGAACGGATCCACCCATTATACAGAAAGAGGTGCAAATGTGATCAAACCAGCTGCCTTGACTTGGCTGCAAGTCATTCTGATGTCAAATAAAGAAACAAACCCTGAGGTCTCCACCCATTTTATAACTGCCCTTTGTTGACCGGGGAATCCCAGTATGTGTTTACCTGAACTTTGCCCTGACTAGTGTCTCCCCGGTGCTTTCTGATTTTCTTTATGATTGTGCAATGCTGTGTACAGTCACCTAGTTCTCAGTTTACTTTCATTCTCATTTCTTTCTCTCCTAACTATTGTTATTTTATCATCTGTGCTTCTGCCTTTCTAAACCCATCTCAAAGCTTTTGTAAATATGTAAATGTCATTAAGTTATCAGGTGACTCTGAGGTAAAGAGTGTAATTTATTCTCCTATGCAGAGTACAAAAATTCCCCCACTTCAGGGTTCATCAAATCTAAGCTGAATATCCATTTAAACGACCTGTTCCAAACTTCTCTTCACAGAGGTGCGTCTCAGACATCAACATTTATGCTGATTGGGTGACAGGCTGAGTTTCTTCCCTAAAGAAACTGAATGATACTACAGTCGCTGTTGATGTGAGAAAGAAAAGTAGACTGAGAGACGCCATTGTCCCAGTGAGCCTTTCTGTATTGTGAGTCAGCAATAAAAGTCTACCTTTGTTATATTATGAATTAAATTTCAGACTATACTTGGAAAAACTGTCAGTGTCACATTTTGTTTTCAATTTTTAATAGCTTGTCCTGGGCAGGAAAAGTTAGAATAAGTTTTTTTTTTTTTTTTTTTTTAAAACATCTGCAGAATATCGATTCCCAAAAAAAGGAGATAAAGTGAGACTAAAACTAGTTTAGAATATAGAACCAATCTAATAACAACATGCACACACATTTGTCATTTTAGGACATAATCTGTTTGTATACAATTATTAATTCTAAAATAATTTCAAACATGTTTACCATTTTGAATACTTTAAACACCAATAAAATGAAACAAATAAATACATAAAAAACAACACAAAAAAACAATGCCTTGTAATTTGAGGTATTTCATAAAACTTAATGTTTAATATTAATGTTTAATAGATTTAATTAAATGTTTAATAGATATTATTAATTAGCTAATAGTACAGCCTGGAGCGTAATATGCAATTTGTTTCCGGTTTAATCTGCCCTGCTTTCCAGTCTGCTTCACTCTATCTTCACTCTAAATTGTATTGAAAACTACTAATCACATTAAATTTAGGATGGATAGTATGTAGGCTACAGTGGGACAAGCGCTCAGATTAATCTGAACTACATAGTCAACATTCGAAGTGATCAAAAGTTTAGCTTCTCCCTAAACTGTAATATCTGTCTCCATCTAGTGGTCAACGAATATACATGCGTATCAATTATTGTAATTATTATGAATGAATAATTTGTTTTTATATAAATCATACATTTTATAAAACATATAGGTAGAAAATTAATACGATTCTTTTAAAATCATAATATATGTATATACTAATAAATTTGAATTAAATGTTTAATTTCTCATTTTCATTTTGAGTTTTTTTTTAATGCATTTCACTTTTTTTCGTTTGACATGACTAGTTATATATAACAGGACAACTATAGCAGGATTACTATAGCTGGTTAAAAAAAACTTTTAAATATATAAAACGAAATAAGTTTGAGTAAATAATGACCGGTAACGTTAAACTTACTTCAATGCTGTTTCTCCTCCCGGGTACTAGAGGGCAGCTCCTCGAGACTCCCTGAGCTCCTCCTCTGCGCGCATCAATTTTACGTCACTGTTTGTGCTGACGCGGCGTAAGCGCTTCATCCGTTCGGATTACATACGTGTCTGTCTCTTTTCACTTTAGCCAAGACTCGTAGAGGAGCGCAGACCGGAGACATGGCACCCAAAGGCGGCAATAAACAGCAGTCAGAGGAGGATCTTCTCCTGCAGGATTTCAGCAGGAACCTGTCGGCCAAGTCTACGGCGTTGTTCTACGGCAATGCGCTAATCGTGTCCGCAATCCCCATCTGTAAGTTCCTCATCTGTTCCTGCTAATAAGGCTCGCAGCGTTCCTCCTGACGTGTAGGTTGTGTCTCAAAAGTGAGCTGTCCTACCTAGTTCTATTCTATTCTATTCTATTCTATTCTAGATTCAAGTAACATTAAGTAGATTCTCATTTAACGTTAAATCATTCATACAGCGCTTTATTTGTGGTCTCTGATAACCGCTGTTATTGTTTTACTTTAGTTAAGTTATAAATTGTAGCAACATTTTGGTCTCATCTGGTTCTTGCATATGTATCATTTTGTAACAGGGCTGTTTTGGAGGATCTGGCATATGGATTTGGTTCAGTCTGCAGTGCTGTATGCAGTCATGACTCTGGTCAGCACCTATCTGGTTGCCTTTGCTTACAAGAACGTCAAATTTGTCCTCAAGCACAAGTAAGAATTACTTGATAAAAACTTCACACATTGTTTCAAAGCATTCTTTTTCTTTTCTCTTTCTTAGGAGACCCTTGCAGCTTTTGGCAACTTGAATAATTTTGCGCTTTACTTGCAGGGTCGCTCAGAAACGTGAAGACGCCGTATCCAAGGAAGTGACCCGCAAGCTCTCTGAAGCCGACAACCGTAAAATGTCCCGCAAAGAGAAGGACGAGAGGTATGTTAGTCTTATTTGTGATGCATACTGCAGGTATTGTCAGCTGTCTTTGATTTAAATTTTTAATGTTTTTGTATTATGGTGTTGGTTTTATTAAAGAGTTTTAGTTTTATATTTTCAAAAATGTATTTTTTATTATTATTGTAGTTGTTTTTGAACATATATATAACAAATATGCAATAGAACATGCTTGTTGTGTCATTTTGGAAGTTCTCTGGTGATAACAGTGTTTCTGTGATGCAGGATCCTGTGGAAGAAGAATGAGGTCGCTGATTATGAGGCCACCACGTTTTCCATCTTTTACAACAACACTCTGTTCCTTTTGATTGTCATCGTTGCCTCCTTCTTCTTGCTGAAGAACTTCAATCCAACAGTGTAAGTTTACTGTAATATTTAGTCTTTTGCGTCCGTTATAGCCTATTAATTGGCTCAGATGTCTAACACTTACTTTATATGTCTGTTACAGGAACTACATTCTGTCCATTAGTGCCTCTTCAGGTCTGATCGCCCTGCTGTCTACAGGGTCCAAATAAAAGACTGATTGCATTAGGAGGAGAAGATTGAGGAACAAATAAAAGGATTATGGGATTGGGGGTGGGGACAGGCAAGGCAATTTGTGAAAGGAGGTTTGGTGTGTTTTAGGAGGGCGTTTATCATTTCATCTGTTAAAAGTTTCATGAAATTCATGATTGGTTGAGGCCTTTTTGTCTGGTCTTCTCTTGTTTTTGTTTTGTACCAATAAAAGACTGTTTGCTCACATATTTTGTCATATTTTATGTGTATTTTGTATATAAAGAATCGGTAGGAAAAAGTAACTAAAATGTTAGATATCAGTAAATATAATTCTAAGCACTTCTGGCTTATATGATGCCAGTAAGACAAATAATTACAACAGAACAAGATAGAAATGCAAATTGTAATAAAATGAATCAGATGTAGTGAAATCATCCATCACTCCATTAGCTTCATTGCAATAGGAATTTTAGATTACTATTAATACGCATTTTATAATCGGTTTTTACATTTTTTTTTACAATTGAATATGTTTATGCAACATACCTTTTAACCCTTGTCTTCTTTGGATCCTACTGCTAATCACATTTATCTAACGGAATACTATTACACATTTCCTTAAACTTCTTTAAACTTACAAAAAAGTTAAAAAAATGTATTTACATTAGGATTTTGTGCATAGTATACATGTGAACTCAAGACTATCTTCCGTCTATTCACTATCTAGCTTTGAAATGAATCAAAGACCCAGCACCTTGGGTCACATGACCATGAACAATAAAGTTACTTCCTGTCCTGACCGTCTCATGAGTAAACATAGTGAATGACCTAATCTTTATTCTAAATGCCCTTATAAATAAGTTCGCCATCTTGACGTGCCCTTATATCCCCCCTATATTATGCCGCTGTCACTTTAAGCCTTACTGCGTTTTAATCTATGGGTGGTGCTTTGGATTTGATTAATTCAAAATGACTGAAACATAATTTCAAATAATAGTGTCGCACTATAAATACGGTTATTTGCAAAAAACTGAATTTTTCATTGTGCGTTCAAATAAATCTCAATCAAACTGCACTTGGGTTATTTTGATTAGGTTACAAATAGTAAATAAATTAATTAATAAATAAAAAATACAGCTAACTAACACAATAAAACTAGTGCTGGACAGAGATTAATTGTGATTAATTGCATCTAAATAAAAGGTTTTGTTTATATAATATATGTACACTGTGTACATTTATTATGTATATATAAAGACGCACATATTTTTTTTTTTTTTTTTTAAAGTATTTCCATGTATATACATGTGTATTTAAATTTTCACTAAAATGAAATGCCTTCAGGATAAATAACCAACAGGTGAATATCGCAGACAACTATGCTTAATAAATCAAAAGAAGCCGAAACTGTGATCATGATTAAAATACAAGTCATAAATCGTCCTCTCTGAATGGAACCCTAAATGCGACAACACAACATTTCTACCAGTTGTTCACCAGCTTATTGATATATTACCTAATAAGGAAACACACATGGGTTTACTGGCCTTTTATTTCAAGCATATAATCTACCTCTATGTACTGTTTACATATTTATATTTACAGAAATACACTGCTGCAATACAGGGAGAGAGATGCATGATATGATAAAAGACCCTGATGCAGCGATTCAGAACAGCCTGTGCATCCAGCTCTTCTTTTCTCAGAAACAATGTTACAAACTTTAGAAAACAATAGTCACCGTGTGGCGTGGTTTCTTCGTTTTTGTAAAAGACATCATTTACAGTTGAGAAAAGCTCACAGTATTACACTCATGGACCCATGGGAGAATGGGCAAGCCCTAATGTTCATGCAGGTGAGAATCAAGGCACTCCGCAGGGAGACTAAAGGTAACACTATGTACACCACCATCTAGCAAAGCCTTCTGTGTTTCTTTGAAGTTTCTTTTTTTCCGTACAGAACCATCTTGTTTGCTCAAGCCAAATTCCAACAAGTTACAAATTCATCTAAATGCTCTGAGTATTGAAACACTACAGGGTAAAGCAGCTCATCTGTGTTTAAAATATCTAGGGCATGATAAAGTATGGCTTTCAAGTAGGACGAGCAAGAGCTATAAACTCAAACGTGAGGCACCCGCAAACAGTAAATCAGATTCGCTTCCCACTATATCTTAATGCTGCCATGCATATTAGGAGCTCCTTGATTCTTAAAGGGACAGTCCTCCCTTAAATCAAAACTTGTCATTGACTGACTCTTAGTTGTTTCTTTTTAAAACAGCTTTTATTTTCCATTTTCAGGTGAACTACCCTTGTGAAAAAGACTTTCAAAAACATTACTTATGGAAATCCTACACTTAGGAATATACTTAAGTGCAAAGTGAACATAATATTTTTGGGAAATCTATTACAGTTTAAATTTATATCTAAATTGTTTTTATGTTTTTGATCCACTTTAATCGTCTTTATTTATAATTTCAGAATTATGTTTGTCTTTGAAATGTGGAAAAGTGTACCGTCGAAAGTACTAAGAAGCATTTATGGTAAATTAAAATACATTTTACATTAATTTACATTAAAAACAATATATAATAGATTTAAATATATATGCTATTACATATTTATAATAATGAAGTATGTGTAAAATATAGTCATTATAAATGGAATAACGCACTACACACTACAAATAATACACTAGTCAGTATTTTACATGTGCTTTAATATGTACTTACAAAAAAGCACAACAACATACCATTAAAATGTACTTCAGAGTAAAACTGTAAGTGTCATGAGATTACATTTATCTTTTATTTTAAATATATTTTTAAGTACACTAAATGTGCCTATTCAATACAATTAAACACGCTTCTTTTTCACAAGGGTATCCCTTTCAGTTGTTTTCCTCTGAATATCATCCATACTGTTACTAAAAGGAAAAACAAGTCATTCATTTATAATGAAACATCAGCATGAATGAATTAGGCTGCTGGCTTATTATATTCTATGCATGTCAGATTGACTCTAATACTGTAAATATAATACCTATATTTAGACTGCGGTGCGGATTGAGGTTGGTTTATAATACAGTTGCATGTTCAGTAAGCATGTATTCATAGATTTATGCTACCCTCGTTCAAGTAATTTAAGTGTGCATTTACGTATTTCTCTACCACGAGTACCTGTGGCTCACATAATAAAGCAAACACGCATAATCTCTTTAATACCCTCATAAAATATCAATACAGGCATTCTTGCGCAGGCAAAACAGCTTGAATCTTTTTGAATGCACATTTTTCCACTGAGTCTGGGCTCTACAGTCTTTTTGCAGTTGCTGCGTTTGAACACAAGATGGCGACATGCTCTGTTCCTCCTCTCTGCGTTTGTGTGTGTGTGTGTGTGCTAATACCGCCAGAAATCCCGGTGGCTGATGTTTTTGAGAGCAGAGGCCAAGCATGGGTGTTTATAAGGTTCATAAATCACATTTGTGAGTGAAGCTCTCCTGCAAGGTGCCCTAACGAGGTGACACCTGGACACCAGTCGAGGGAATTCTTGCTGTGTTTGGGTGCGAAGGCACACTAGCAGAAACAGAGGGGATGCAGGTAACAGGTTATGGAGGACGGCACTCTAAGGTTTCAGAGAGAGGTCTGACCGATGATGAAAACTGATTTGGAGCAGGAACCATTTGGGTACGAACACTGCTACACACATATCTCTCTTCACCCTGAGCTTCTATCCACAGCCCCTAGGAACGATAGTCCTTCTTACTGTATGGCCTGTTCCCAAGTATATGATCAATGTCTGAGACCACGTGGGATGTCATCTTTGGAAGAACCTAAATGTGCAGAGAAGTTAGTCAGGGAGCTTCTGGAAATTAATAGATGTATAGGAAAGTCGAATAGTTTCCTTACCTGTATGGCTCCTAGGTTTTCAGTTAGCTGCTCTGCGTTTGAGGTTCCTAGTAGTACTGAGCTCACTCCCTCATTCCGAAGACACCAGGCTGGAGAGAAAGAGTGAGAAAAAAGTCTTGTTATATATGTTTATACATTACAATTTGCGGAGATTACGTGGAAAATATACTTTGGATAGTACTGCTGGTACTACACATTATCTGCTCAAAATTTCTCGAATTTCTTCATTGATCAAAAGTTCTTTCCATGAAATTCTGATATTTTTATAATTTCTATAAATTTTGCGAGGTTTAAAGTCAGAATTGTGAGATATGAAGTCAGAATTACATGATATAAGTCAGATTTGCGACTTTATCTTGGAATTGTGTGATATAAAGTTGCAATTCTGACTTAGAATTGTGGGATAAAGTCCAATTTTCAGGGAAATAAAAAGACATAGAAATAAAAATAAAATAAAAAGGAAATAAATGTTCTCAGAATTGCAAATTTATATCTCAAAATTCTGACTTTACCATGTTGGAATTGTGAGTTTATAATTAGCGATTCTGGCTTTATATCCCGCAATTCTGACTTCATAACTTGCAATTTTGACTTTATAACTTGTAATTCTGACTTTATATCTCTGTCTCACAATTCTGACTTTATATGTTGCAGTTACGATTTAACAACCCCAATTTTGAGAGAAGACTGATATGTTCTCAGAAATGCGAGTTCATATCTCGCAATTCTGACTTTATAACTCACAATTGCGAGTCTATATGTCATAATTCTGAGAAAATAAGTGAGAATTGTGAGATAAAAAGATAAATAACCTTTTTTTATATTTAATTGACAGGCTTCCCTAGGCTCTTTTTTATAGCCATTTAAGTGAAATAACTGAACATAAATATATGATCTTGATATAAATGATCATTATCAAAGAACATTTTAAATGACATTTAAAATTTAAAATGTAAATTTTTTAATTTTAAAGGAACTCTTCATACACAATAAAGTTATATTATCGGACATTTTAAAAGTGACAGTTCTTAAAGGGGCTAAACATGTGTTACCTATTTCCATCACAAACGCTCACAAGTAATACAAACAAATAGTATTTATATACACCTTCTTGGTAGTATGAGTGCAGCAACTCTATAACACCTCTTCAGCAAAAATTTAAGAACAAGACCCAAAAACTGCATGAGATCTGCAAGCTCATAAGTCTAGACTGATAGGTAAGACAACTCTGTAAAAGTGTCAATGGGAGAGTTCTTACCCACGGCGAGCTGAGGCAAAGTGCAGCCCAACTTCTCAGCAATATGACCGAGTTCTTTTAGCTTTGCCTGCTGCTTTCGTCCGTCTTCACTGACTATTTTGTCTTTCAGCCACTGGTATGACTTCAAAACAAAAAAAAAACAAGAGTAGAGTTATGTAGGGAGATACACATATTTGATTTATCATTGTGTACATGCAGCAGTTTTGTTCTAGAAATATACCAGCAAATTATTATTAAATTTGTCTTTAACTTGCTACCTTCATAGCTGCCCTGGAGGATTCTGGGATACCGTTTTCATACTTTCCAGTGATGATCCCACAGGCCAAAGGAGACCATGTCATGGCGCCCACACCTACAGTCACCAGCAGAATCAAGTTCATATTTATAAGCAAGATAAACAGCTGCTTTATTCTCTTACTGATGAATTCTCAAAATTTGACAGCATCATATCCACTGAGATGGAGTGAGTAAATGATGATTGACTGACACCTGCCTATCTTATGGTAGAGCTCAGGCAGCTGCACCTCGACCTTCTCCCTCTGGAAAAGATGATACTCTGCCTGCTCACAGACCGGAGGAATCAGGTTAAACTGCCTCGCTACAGAATATGCTTCCTAGAAAGAGAAAATAATATCTACATTACACTTTCATATCAACATATATGCAGTAGGTACAGCATACTTGTAATAGGAAGAATTTAAACGTACGACCCAATCAGCCAGTCTGATTTTATGGCAATATTTATGATCGGGCTAATTCATACAAATTTGTATGACCTCACCTGATTTTTCCCCGCAAAAAAGTTGCCAGTTCGTATGAATTGGTATGAATGACCTACACCACACATTTGACAGATGTCTAAAAGAAGTCTAAATCATCAAGTCTAAAACAACTTAAAGACATCTAATAAAAGTCTATTTGATATTTGATAGGAAACCTCCGTATTACAGATAAACAAACACTATAAAAAATAGAAGCAGCAAGCATTTGGCTTTCTCAAGCCAACTTAATAACTGCGATAGCAACTATAACTGTGTTAGTAAAACTGAATTTCCTTCAAAAATCCTTTTAATAAACTGACAATTTAACATACTGACTGAAAACAACTGTGGAGACTGTGAGGATTTTTTGATTAATAGAAAATTCATAATAGCATTTACTTAAACAAAGAAATCTTCTCAGGCCTAAAAAAATGTATTTTGCACAAATTCATGCATCCTAAATAAGTATGAATTACTTAAAGTACTATAATTCTCAACAACAGACAACAATAGAATAGAAACATTCGATAGCGTTTCTGTTGACAGGTCTTTAGGTATGGTACCTACAGAAACTGACATACACCCTGAGAAATACTGACTGTAATAAAAGTGACAGCTAGTCCTGGATCTCCGCTCTATACAGACTATATTAATATCACATGACTGATGACAGCTCAACTAAATCCTTGTTTTCATATTCATGCACAGAGCTCATTTCAGGCTGTGAACACAAGTTCCAGTCGTGGGGGTGTGTTTACGTGGGATGGATCTGGCATGACACCAGAACATGGTATTATCACAGTCACACAAATTACAGGTCATCAGTGTGTGTCCTCTCTGTAAAAACCCTGATCAAGCCACCATATATCACCCATGAATTAATAATGTCAGTGCTTAATTACAACATATCAGTTTGAGCCAACTTGCTTTGTGCTACACTGCAATTACAGCAACATACAGTACTGCAAAACACTGACTTCCGTCAAGGGCTAAAAATGTGTGATCTGGCCAATATACACTAGAGGAGCTGAGACAGAGGGTACTTTGTTGTCCCTGCAAACATGGTTTGTTCCTGAATACAGTCCTATAGAAAGTGATCTGTAATACTGTCATGTCATGTAAGTAAAACACTTGAGTTCTTGTAAAATGCCGTGCCCTCTGTTGAGTTTTGTCATGACAAATGCCGTTTAGAAAATGCTACTTACCATTATTTCCATCGCTGTCCATCGTGAGGTCCCCCAGTACATGGACATGCCTTGGTTTATCACGTAGGTCATGGCTCTGACGATCTCTATGGAGACAAATTCACAAATTCCGTTATTGCCCTGAACATAATTTGACTTAACGTGCACCTGCAGTGTGCTTTAAATCTTAAAAGCACTTTTAAAACTCTCATTAATTTGCAACTATGTGTGGAACAACTCCTAGTAGAATGTTGTGTTAAGTTTAGGGTTAGTAGAATAAGTTACATTTACATTTATTCATTTAGCAGGCGCTTTTATCCAAAGCGACTAACAGGTGGGGAAAACATTAAGCAGTTAGTCCTAAAGAGGCAAAAATAACTTAGTAAGTGCTCATAATACCGTATAACAGGTAATGTATAAAGCTAGAAGGAAATAAAGAGTAGGGTTAAGAATTTTTTTTGACATGTACTTGCAAAGTTACTTATAGTCAGTAGTGGAATGTCTGTTGGGGATCAAAATAAAGTGCTAGCATTTATTAAGCACACAGTCTAATCCTTTAATGACTGCTAGTTACGGTGGATTCACACGGGGCGTCAGCGTCAACGCTTAAAGGAAGGCGTGGCTGAAGTTTGGCATTGACACCTGGTCATAGCAGCGTCAGCCAATGAAATTAGACAGTTTGCTGCTCTTGAACAGGATGAACGTGATTGGCTCCCGCCTGGCTACTGTATTTGCATAGAGCGATCATGATTGGCTGACGCTTCCGTCAGAGGTGCTTCACTGGCGTTGCTCGCGGCAGAAGTTGAAAAATTCTCAACTTCTGCCGCGAGCAACGCCAGTGAAGCGACGCCGACGGATCCACAATTCCTTTCGGCAACGCTTGACGTCACCCATTCAAAGTCAATGGGAAGCGTTGACGCTGACGACCCGTGTGAATCCACCGTTACCACGTGAAAGTGCATTGGAACGACAGTCAAATCCGTGACTTCCCACCCGTGAACTCGCACTAGGTCGATGTACTCCCAGTTCTGAATTTTGACTCATTTGTCACATAGCCCGCAAAACACCAATGACATGAGCAATATTAGAATATTGAATGGCTACACAATATTTAGTGTAAAACTGTTGGTCTTTAAAATAAATCTACTTTTGATTTTTACCGTGTCTGATTTTTAAACTGATAACTTCTGTGAGAATGCAGCAAACTTGTAGGACGCGCGGCCCTATAATAACGGTGTATGACTGCTATATCCGAATATATGAACTAGCTGTTTTTGTCAGGTGCGGACAGAAGCAGTCAAGAGGTTCTAGGATGAAAAATGAAAATGTCTTTTATTTTGAAAGTCACAGAACAGAAAACGCTGCCGCACACTACGCGCAGGAAAACGAAAAGTCACTTCTCAATAAATCAAAAAACAAAGTAAGGATTATTGCTGGTACGGCTCTGGCTGGCAACAGACCAATTCTCCTCTCTCTCAACTTGACTGGAGATGGAACGAACTTCAGCAGCAGCAGGCTCCTCTGGCCGATGACAGGAATCGGGTTGCTCTGATCAAAAAACACAGTTCAGAGAAGACAACCAAAAAAACAGACAGACGGGTAGCACAGGACGGGACTCGACACGACACGAAGTAGACGGTCCTCTAAGATGCTGGAAGCGAACGGAGAGGTCAGGAACACAGACCTAGTGGGTAGAAACATTAATAGTCAGACAAAGACAGCAAGGAAATCCAGAGAGAAGTAGAGACGCTAATCAGAGAAGACAGAGAACAGGTGTGCAGAGAGACGCGCAGAGCGCGCTGATTGCAACTAGCAGCAGCTGAGAGATCAGAGGGGAGACAGGAAAAAACAACAGCGAAATCAAATCCGACTCATGACAGTTTTAAATATTTTTATATTTAACATGTCAGTTTTCAATATGTTTGAAGGTATAGTATTTCGGTTACTGGTGCTTTCAGGCGCACTCTCTTTCTCTCTCTCTAACGCAGTTTAAAATTATCAAATAGCCTGTGATAAGTACAGAGATCCTCTCTCTTGCTCCCACCCACCCATTGGCTACATGATAATATTGTGTATCGGCGATCTCACAGGCTGGCGATATGATGATATGAAAAATGACCATATCGTGCAACCCTAAGTAGTACACTAAAATAAATAAAGGTATAACAACTTCTCTTGCCTTACACACCATTTTTCCTTCTTCTCAAATAATCAAGCAATGCACCTCTGCTCTGACCAAAAGCCAAATAATCCCAGATGGGCTCGTCATTTTTGATGTCCCCCTGAAACATTTCCGTTGTGGTCCGTGCTGTTTGCAGCACGTTTCTGTGTTTGCAGCGCCTCTCTGTGTTTGGTTGCATTGTGAGAATTTGCAGTTCCCTTGTCTGTCGGTCACTATGACGTTATGTCATGACGACAGACTGGGGTCATTACTTGGGAGCACTGATTAGCTCTGATATAGAGAAAACGCCAATCAGAATTCAATCAGAATGGCTAGTGGAATTTGCATGCTAAGCCACTCCCCGCCACGCAGGTATAAATAGGCTGCAGCTGCATCCACTCTTTAGATTTTGATTCGGAGCCGAGAGCTGCCCATGTGCGGTTCTCTTACTGAACGCATTGCTTTAGAGATCCTGAGCAGAGGCTGTTACTGTGGTGATACGATGCACTCAACAAAGTTCTTGTGGATTCCAGCAGCTTCCTTGGGCGTCCCACAAAAAGAACAGTTTCTGACACGGTTGGTAGTCGCCTTTTTGAAATATGCCTTTCCGGCCGTGTCCTTCTGGTTTTGGTCACTATCTTTCCTCTAACGACGGTCACGGTCGCTGTCTGCAGTGTCTGGGGCTCCAGCACGCTGAAGCCGCTTTCGGGTAGGGACATGCTCTCATTGCGAGGAATTGTCCCTGGCTGTACTGCGGTCTTGCCTCTCGCTCCTCTGGGGGAGTGCGAGTAAGTAAACGGCCGCTCCACGCGTTGAATCAAGAGCGGTTGCTGGCCCGAGTACTGCGAGAGCATCGCCTCCAGCTACGAGCTCGAGGCCCTCTCATAACTCCCGTAGTGACAGCCCCAATCAGTTCGCTGGCGATTTGTCAGTGCTGCCTTTGGGGGGTCCTCACATTTCGTTCGGCAGACCGGTGGAGGATCGAATGTCGATCACAGCATCGGGGGAACGGGTTTTCATCTTCCGAGAGTGAAGCCTCAGCCGAGCTGCCGCCATCGGGTAATGATAACTATGCTCGTTGGGCCACCAATTGTATCGGGCTGGAGGTGTCAAAACCCTCCCAGCCCTGAGACCTCTCAAGTGGATGATTGGTTTCTGGGGTCTGGCCATGGTTCACAGCCACGTCCGGCCCCGGTGCCATTCTTGACTGGCTCATTATGGCCAATTTGTGACAGCAGTTGTGCGATCACAGGGAGTTGGTGCTTCAGCACCTCAGCCAGTTGAGGCTTCAGGTCAACTGGGAAAAGAGCAAACTCTCTCCTGTGCAGAAAGTGTCTTTTCTTGGTGTGGAGTTAGACTCTGTGAGTATGGCAGCGCGCCTCACAGAGGAACACGCTCTGTCCGCGCTGTTTGCAACGGGCAGGCAGCTTCGGGGCTCTGGACAGGGCCCCAGCTGCTTTGGCATATCAATTGCCTAGAGCTGGTAGCAGTGCATTTTGCCCTGCAGCGGTTCCGGCCGCTACTGCAGGACCAGCACGTGTTGGTCCGGACAGACAACACTGTAGCTGTGGCGTATATCAACCGCCAGGGGGGTATACGTTCGCGCTGATGTGCCAGCTCGCCCGCCGTCTCCTCCTTTGGAGCCAGCACCGGTTCAAATCCCTGCATGCTGTACACATCCCGGGGGAGCTCAATCGTGCAGCCGCATACCTTCCTGGGATCTCTCTGTTGTGCTAGCAGGCCTACAGAGGGGATCCCTTTGAGATGCTTGAATCAGTCGAGCTTAAATATCTCTTGATTAAGACAGCACTCCTGATCTCGCTCCCTTCCATCAAGAGGGTGGGGGACCTCCAAGCATTTTTGGTAAGAGAAGAGTGCCTTGTATTCAGGCCGGCCTATCCAGGTCACCCTGAGACCCCGGCCTGGATACGTGCCAAAGGTTCCCACCACTCCCTTCAGGGACCAGGTGGTGAACCTGCAAGCCCTGCTCTAGGAGGAGGCGGATCCAGCCTTGGTGTTGCTGTGTCCCGTTAGAGCATTGCGCCACTACGTGGGCCGCACCCAGAGTTTCAGAAGCTATTAGCCGCTATTGATCTGTTATGGAGGTCAGCAGAAAGGGAAGGCTGTCTCCAAGCAGAGGTTGGCCCACCGGATAGTGGATGCCATCGTCTTGGCTTACCAGGAAGACGTGCCGTGTCCCTTAGTGGAGTGCAGCGCACAGTTTGGATCCCTCCAGGCACAAAGAACTTCCATTGGTCCCTACGGGTACAGTGTTCAAGTGACTTGTGCCGGAGCGTTTGGAAGGTTGCAACCTTGCACAGCAATCGTCCCCGACGATTAGCTGTTGGTCGCTATGGGGCTCTTGGTGATGACGCTTTCCATATTGGACCCCAGTCTGTCGTCATGACATAACGTCATAGTGACTGACAGACAAGGGAACGTCTAGGTTACCTATTGTAACCCCAGGGAACGGAGATGTTATGTCCCTCTGCCATCGCCTTGAGCCCCATCGCTGGGGGCCCAGTGGGCCTGGCTCTCGGCTCCTCAGCAATATCTAAAGAGTGGATGCAGCTGCAGTTTTCTTGGGGTTTTCTTGGTGTTTTCTTTATATCAGTGCGAATCAGGGCTTCCAAGTAACACCAGTCTGTACTCACAACATAACGTCTCCGTTCCCTGATGGTTACAATAGGTAACCTAGACGTTTTGTATGTGCTTTTTGCATGCGTTTTCTTAAGTTTGCAGCCCTCTCGGCAACCGTAACAAACATTTGTACTAAAAAAAAAGGAAAATTAGAAATGGCATCTTATGACCCCTTAAAGTAAAAATGAAACATTAAAACAACATTAAAATAACACTAATTAATGCCAGTTTGTCTTCTCCATTGCTGGGGCAGTTACGGTGTGCATAGCATTCTTCTGCTTTTTTTTTTTTCTTTTACATTTGTATATTGACACATGGTGTTTTTATTTGCTGTATTTTCTTTAGGCAGGAGAGCAGCTGAACAGCTCTATGGCTGCACTTCGGGCAGAAAAGGATAGACTAATGCAATCTATAAGTAAGAAAGATGCTGAGCTCTCCTCCCTGATAAAGGAGGCTCAGCTGAAAGAGAGTTCTTTACAGCAGGATCGAGACAAGACCATCAAGGAGCTTGGTGAACTACAAGGCAAACTCAAAGAGAAGGTACAGACAGATCTAATTGTGATGGGAAAGTGGAGGGAAAAGCATGAAATAAATGAAGCCATTTTTTGTGTCTATTTTTTGCTAATAAAGCAATGGATTGATTAACTGCACACAAAATTATTATTACAAATAGTTTTAAGTGAACCGCAGATAAAAACCATGTGAGTCTGAAACCACCTGTTAGTACACCAGTTTGTACATCAACATGAATAATTGTGAAC
>JAUCNO010000318.1:11226088-11236817 GCA_032353835.1 Enteromius viviparus
CTTTCGGCAACGCTTGACGTCACCCATTCAAAGTCAATTGGAAGCGTTGACGCTGACGCCCCGTGTGAATCCACCGTTACTGTGCAGAGTTACTTGTAGTTAGTAGAACATCTAACGTCTAACAGTGTTACCTATATTTTAAATTACTATAAATGCTTTTACATTCGACAGTAAAAATGATAAAATTATCTATAATCATGTAGTCCTGCTGCTAATAAGAAAAAAAAAAACACTTAATTTGAGCTAAATGCATTTGATTTTATAATCACATTTAAAGTATAATCATTTTGGTCCCACTTTATATTAAGTGTCTTTAATACCTGTGTACTTCCATAATAACTAAATGTGTATGTAGTATGTAACCACAGTGTAAGTACACACCGGTACATAGTATCTACAACTGTAACTTACATTTCTACACAAATGTAACAACCCTCAGAATGATTTGTGTAAGTACAAATGTGTAACAGGACATTGGTAACAACACTTTTTGGCTTGTGGGTTAAAGTTAGGGTTAGATAAGGTGCCAAGTCCTGTTGGTGAGCAGCAGGAAGAATGAAGTGCATGCTCTAAAACAGCTGTGTTGATCTTAGACCTCAGAAAACACAGTGGACCAAGACAGATGGCGTGGCACCCCAAGCCCTCACTGACTGTGGAAACATTACACTGGACCTCAAGCAACATAGATTCTGTGCCTCTCCTCTCTTCCTCCAAACTCTGGGACCCTGATTTCCAAAGGAAATCCAACATTTACTTTCATCAGAGAACATAACTTTGGACCACTCAGCAGCAGTCCGGTCCTTTTCGTCTTTAGCCCAATCAAGACGCTTCTGACGCTATCTGTTGTTAAATATTGGCTTGATAAAACGAATGCAACAGCTGGAACCCATGTCTTCTGTACGCCTGTGTGTAGTGGTTCTTGAAGCACTGACTCCAGCTGCAGTCCACTCTTTGTGAATCCCCCCCACATTTTTGAATGGGTTTTGTTTCACAATTCTCTCCAGGGTGCGGTTATCCCTATTGCTTGTACACTTTTTTTCTACCACATCTTTTCCTTCCCTTCACCTCTCTATTAATGAGCTTGGACACAGAGCTCTGTGAACAGCCTGCCTCTTTTGCAATGACCTTTTGTGTCTTGCCCTCCTTGTGCAAGGTGTCAATGGTCTTCTTTTAGACAACTGTCAAATCAGCAGTCTTTCCCATGATGGTGTAACCTATAGAACTAGACTAAGAGACCATTTAAAGGCAATTGCATTTGTTTTGAGTTAATTAGCTGAGTGTGGCACCAGGTGTTTTCTATACTGAACCTTTTCACAATATTGTAATTTTTTGAGATACTGAATTTGGGGTTTTCATTAGTTGTCAGTTAAAATAATCACAATTAAAAGAAATAAACACTTGAAGATATTCTAATTATATGAACAGCACCTGTATATATATATTTATATATGTATAAAACATTTTTATTTTTAAGTATTATAATGTAATTTTGATTTTTAACAAGGACAGACTCGGATCGAATTACATTTCTGTGCATTTCCTTTTTCATTTTCTAACCATTTGTGTTGAAAACACAGAAAAAGTCAAATAAATTTGACTATTATTAAAACATAATGATAAACTACAATAGTTCTGCTGGTCATCAAAGATAAATGTCAAATTTGGTGGAAACTTGTTAAATTGTGCAATTTTCTAAAGTGGTGTGTGATTTGGCGCTTTAACAACCTCGTTGTTCACTCTCAGTTTTTATCGACACTGAATGAGCTGAAGTTTGAGTGAGATTAAATTTGTTTCCCCCATTATGTCCATAAAAATAAGGGTCAAATGTGTTGCATTAATATAAAGGAATTTGCAGTATATGGTTTCCCATATTTTGAAATATGCCAGTTGTAGTGTTAATTGTACATTTAAAGGTGCTGTAAGCAATTTTTGAAAAACATTCTGTCGAATGTGGATCGGACCAAACTCCAAGACACACTTTTGGCAAATCCCCAGTAAGGGGTATGTGTTGGAGTTGCCTGCTTTGCATAAATTTGAGGGTGGAGCTACCATATTTATCAAGTCAATTAGATTTCTAATTTCAACAGCCTTTCTCAAAAATTGCTTGCTGCACTTTTTAACAGATATTGTCAAAGCAGAAAATTTTGCAGTATTAATTATTCTTATTCTTATTTTATTTCTCTTACACTTTATATATGCGCATGGCATTCCATCTCAGACTTCAGGTGGTGACTTAATCTACGATTATACAATATAGTGTCATACACTGTGTGCCTCGCCCTGGGTAGAAAATTAAGTTTAGAAAATTAAGTTTGAGGTTTCACATAATTCAGTTATTGCACTTATGAGATAAAAAATGAATAATAAAGTACAGTGTAATTTCATATTCACTTTAGCTTTTACCCTACATGCTGATGATATTGTATTCAGGTAAGAAACAAAAAATGAGAAGGCAGAGAGAGTCAGGGGACTGCAGAGCCACTGAGGAACTTTTAACATGCACTGCACACAGCGAGAAGCGTTAAACTCTGGACACTTTACGCATCAATGCAGCAGAAAAGCACTGCATAGCGATCTGCCTGCCCGTGGCTATGAGACAGACAGAGAGAAGGGCATCCACATCTGTCCAGTGGTTAAAAGTAAGAGCCCAAAATGATGAAGTAGTCTAGGCTTGCAATTATTGCCGCACTTTCAAGATTAAATATGTGGTGATTGATAGTAAAAGGTTAATTCTTTAACATGTTTGAAACCAACCTACAACCTTTAATAAAGCCTTCCTACACCTAACACAGAGTGTTTGTAAAATCAAACATGAGATAATAATACATTTGTTACAGCAAAAATGCCATTTTAGCTTGCTTCTATGAGTCTTTGAGTCTTATGACTCTTGTTTCACAAGTACAATGCGTATACCGGGTGAGCTAATGAGCAAGTTTACTATGTCAGAAAAAGCCCCGGTGGTGAAGCTGGTAAATGATGGGCTTGCATGCCACGTTATTACATGAAGAGGCTTGTTTATAAATCATAAAACACAAAGGCCCGGTTTCACAAACGTGCTTAAGCCAGGTCTAGGCATTTGTTTAATTAAGACATTTAAGCAACTTTTACAAAAATTCTTTATGAGAAAATATTACAGGTGTGCATCTTAACACAGAACAATGACACTGACATGTTTTAAGATTTGTCAGAGCAATATATTTTCATTTTGAGACAGCTCAAACATGCAATTTAGTCTGCGACTAGCTTAAGCCTTGTCTGTGAAACTGGGGGAAAGAGCTCTAAATGTTTACTGCTTACAGTAATATACTAAGACATATCTTAGACGAAATACATCAGAACGAGATTTTGTTGGATTTTTAATCAGGCACTTGAATGAGCACTCATTTTAAATTCTTTTCAGATTCAATGGAATGGATTTAGCATCCCATAGGAAGACTGGCAGGGTTGGAATAAATAAGTTTGTAATAAATAAACTTTTGCTGTTGTTGTTTGGGGAAGATGTAAAAACTATAATGGGAAGTAACATTTGGCAGGCACTGTATTAGATTCTCTGAGTCTGTGTGAGAAGTGATGGAAGGAAAGCTGAAAAGCTTGTTAAAGTAGAGAGGTCTGGAACAAATGTCAGGGTGACCTTGGGATCCAGCGCAGAGCTTTGAAATATTACTAAGCCCTGAATGCTACACAACAGAACAGCTCTAAGCGGTACATACATTACCAGAGGGGCATACCGATCCCCCTTAACAAGAGAATATTGATTGAGCTCAGGAAAAGAGAGGGACTATGAAAATCTTTCTTTTTCAAAAATCTACTTTTATAAAGTGCTATGCGATTTTGCACAAAGCAAGCTTGAATGCATAAAATGCTTTACACTAGAGAGGGTGTAGCAACAGATGAGTTTTAACTAAGGGTGCTTTTTTTTGGGAAAGTGATTAGCTCCCTAATCTGGGTGTGACATGATAAATTGCTTTCTGTATTTAATATGGAATGCTGCTTAAATACAGTTGGCAATCCTACTTTGCACTTAGATTATGTTTTTACTTTGGCCATACATTTAATGCACATCCTTGAAAGAACACAGTTTGCTGACATATTTACTTTACAGTTGTGTGCCGACTGGATTTCAGTGTGGTGGCACATTTTGCACTCCTCCTCTCATCTCTCACTCACAGCAGACTAATGGTTGGATGGGAATGGTTAAGCATATTCTGTCCAACCCGTTAAACTGACTTCATCAGAGACTTAATTTCTCATACAGTTATGTGGGAAATTTTATTACATTAAAAATATTTTTTGAAAACTCATTATATTCTACTACAATAATAATATAATATTTATTACATTATGTGCAGTTATTACATTATAAGGGTTTCTAATGGGCAAAAGAGTGTTTGTTTTGTGATTTTACAATGTTTAGGTTGGACACGTAATACATTATGATTTCTCAGGACACGTATTTCAGTGATACCTGCCAGGTAGTATTGGACATTTTAAGCAAGGCATTTTTAAAAAGGGCTAAAAAGAGGCATACGGCTTACCTAGCATATTTAAATGCTAGGCTAAGCAGACCTAAGAACATAAATTTGATTGAATTCTTTCAAGTATAAGAAACTAATACACTGACATTGCATTTCTCATTGCGGTTATATGCTGCACTTAAGCACTGCCACTAGAGGCGCTGCAGGGGGTTAGTGTGAAATCAAATAGTGTAATTTTGGTGCCACTGCTTGAAGACAATATTGTTGAGCAAGTTAAAATCAATGAAATCTTTCTTGCAGCATCAGTAAAGCAGGAATGCAAATCAAATATATTTCACAAAACTTGCAATGTGTTCTCGCACCTCTTTCTGGCTTTATTTTTTGTTACTGATCAGACGAAAAACTACTTTGAAGCCGATCACTCTCATTCTATCTTTCATGTTTTCCACCTGCCTTCTATTCTCTCTTCTCTGCATGTTTCGAAGCACATGTCTGGAGATAATAGGATGGATAAACGAAAGAGAGGAGCTGTTTCTACAACAGCTGGTAATGTCTTTATGAATACTGGAGGTCAAAAAGGATGGCTCAATTATCTTTCTACTTCTCATTTTGCTCTTCTGAGAATAAAACACTCAATTAAAAAAAAACTGCATCAGCAGCAGATATTCTTTTTAATTAACGATCCACAAATATTCTCCAAATCACTCTTGGTGCAGTTGTTTCTCCGAGTCTCCTCGTATGCCGTAACTGGTTTGTGCTGTTCTAGAGATTTTGCTATCCTGTGGTTTGTACCAAAAGCACATTATTAAACAGTAGATTAGATTTTCAGGGTGACTGCACTTGAAGCTTTGGGCAGCACAGAGCTTTAACAGCAGCATGGTTGCCTGCTGGCTGCATTGCGTACTTTGGGGTAGAAGTAAGAAGTCTGGTTATTCAGAATTATTACTGTGATGGCACCCTGGGGACTGCACTTAATCGTAACCCTGTTATCACGAGTACATCTTTCAGAGGACTTAGACCTCAGATGGATGTGCCTGCAGGACACCAAACCTTTTAGTCTGACATACTCATTCTTTTGTACATGGCTTTTGATGCTAACTTCTCAGCACTTTCCAAAGAGTTTTCCAAAGTGCTTTGGCGATGGTCAGGAACATTCAGTTGAGAGGAAACTTGTAAGAATGACTAAATCTAGTCTACTAGTCTTCAAAATGTACCCCAAACTATTTTCACTATTGCACTATATCGAAAAGGTTGGGGTCAGTATAGTTTTTTGTTTAATAATACTTGTATTTAATGCAATGCCATATCACATGCGTAAACCAACTACACTCGAAAATTAATGTATATTAAGCTCAAAAGTATCAGTTTTTAAACCGTGCAGGACGTTAAAAATGTTTTACATTCATACCATAACATTCTGCAACTAATTGTGTGAAAATGTGCCGTTATTAATCAAAAATGTCCCTTGAAAATCATACTTTTGTGTGAAAAAGAATAAAAGTTGTGGGAGTTTTACTGCTTCTAGTGTTAAGTTTTTTCAGTTTTGCAGAAATTTATTTACTGGCCCACTGTAAAATGATGCTATATTTTGTAGTAAGAGCGTTGAAGTCTAACTAAATATATGTGAATCTAAAGTTTAAAACCATCCAACATAATGTAAATAACATTCTGTGAAAATATAACATTGATATCTTTAACTTTTCACTGAGTTAGACCCATGTAAAAGATTTGCTTAACTTCAGATTCAGAAAATAATGTTTTTGAGAAATTCCAATCTAAATAAAAGCTTATATTTAAAACTCATTTCTTATAAAATTCATAGAATTCATTTAAACCATAATTATTTGGATCACGTGGATTCTCTCATTTTCAGTGCTATATCTGAATCTATACTGAAAATAATCTATATGACACACATTTCTTTCGAAACATTTTTTATGAACATTTCGTAAAACAGGTCTATATTTGTGCATGTCCAAAAAGCACAAAAACATTTAAATGAAATGTTTTTTTTTTTTTTTTAACAACTGATCTATATTCATTTTAATGACCAAACTTACCCTCCATCGGTGTGTTGCTATCAGGCCGGTTGGCGAAGACCACGTCTACATATTCCAGCTGCATCCTCTGCAAGGAGCCCTTAAGACCTGAAAGACCAGATGTATATTGTAAGTCAGTCTGGGTATTTGTTTGTCTCCCCTTTCAAAAAAAAAAAAAAATTGTTAGTGTTTAACCGCCAGTGTACTGTAGCACTATTAGCTAAACAGGAGGGAATAAAGGTTAGTGCTAATTAAAACGTTGCATGCTTTGTCAGACAACAGTTTGTTGAAGACTCTTCATATCATTAAGATTTTCAAGCCCTCATAACATCAGGACAAACTTTCCCCACTTAATCCAGCTCCACAGACGAAGAATACCCAGCTGTGTGAGTCTGCTGGACTCTGTAGTAATCAAGTTTGTCCTGTACAGGGCCCCAGGGATCGTTCATTCTTTTTGTCTCTGTCTTTAATTCGGCAGAGTGCTGGATTGATCGTCAAGCGTAATGAAGAGTGTGTGGGACTGGATTCCCTCCTGTGTCCATCTCTAGAGGTTCACTCTGACAGGGTCAGCATCTTGAGGTCAGAACAGGCTTTACAGTCAAGACATGATGGTGCTTGTCAGCGGTTTGAGACACAGTTAGCCAAAGAGAGATATGTGGTTGATCAATTATATAGTGTAAAGTAGCACAACAATGTCAGCAAAACTGACATGATCCTTCCCATGGTACCCCAGATTTATTTCAATCCAAACTATTGCTCTATTTGTGATATCAATTCAATAAATATAAATCTACATTATATCATTTAAAATCCGTTGGGTTTGTTATGTTTTTGAAAGTCTCTACGCATGCAGAGATAAATTTATATGGTGAAAATACAGTGAAAACTATTGTAAAAAAAATTATATATATATTTTCTAATTTAATTTGTAATAATGTAATTTATTGTTATCAACGCTGCGTTATTTTTATTTTTTTTCAAACATTATTTACCTAAAAAAGGCAAAGAAATACATTTTTAATATGTATTTTTGTGATCTCAAACCTTTTTGAATGCACAGAGCAACTGTTGTTTTTACATTTGCATCAATGACAAAGAATAGTATCCAATATAGACTGGAAAATTAAAACCATAAACAAAAAAGGAATAGACTCATTCTTAGGAAAGGAGTCATGGTACATATGGTCATCCTTTGACATGAATTCACATGTTCGTGGGGGAGGGCTGTCATTTATTTCACAGGACCACACACACACAAAATCTGTATATTTAAACAATATTTAAGAATATCTCTAAGTACCGAGACACAGACTATGCGTCTAAACCTACATTATGTGCCATTATGTCCCAGTCCATCCTTATCTGTATGAATATGTGTGTCTGCTTTGCAGCTGACCAGACCAATGACTGAATCAAATCCACTGATGTAAATATAGCGGCTGGCTTGTTCACAGACATGCTCCAAATGCAGGGAGCTGCAGGTGGGCGAGAGCCGTGTGTATCCTGATCTCTATGTTTGTAAAATAGGTGTCTGGTCCCAAACTTGCTGGCAAGGAAGAAAAATAAGGGCCAGTGCGGAACAGCACACACAACCAATCATTCATCCTCCCTGTAACCCTGGATATCTAGGCCAGGGGTGGGAATTATTTTCGTGCTTTCACATGAAATGTTACTCTGATCCTATAGCATCTACTGTATGCATTAAACATAGAACATAGTTTTTCAAGCAAGCAGTTTATCAAATAAAATCACAAATAAAAGGGTCTCATTATTTACCTAAGGGATAGTTCAACCAAAAGTGAAAATTTTGTCACCCTCATGTCATTATAAACCTGAACAAATAAACCTAGTCCTTGGTTTTAAATATGTTTGCAGCTTTTTAAGAATAATGCTAAGTTAACATGCTTGTTTATCTGAAAAAAACAACAACAAAACAATTCAACAGTCAATTATACTTTTTGAAAATGTGGGTTCCGGACCAGAACGTTGTCTCTGTTTTGGTTTGTCGTTCACAGCCAGTGTATCCGGGTTGCCAGTTGGTGGAAAACACAGCATATTTCATTTCATTCATCGTCACGTGCACTCTTTTCTGTTAGAGTGGTCAATCTGCCTAGTTCAACCATTCTGTGTCAGTTCTACATACAGCACCTTAAAGATATTTTTTAATGAATTCAGAGAGCTCTCTGACCCTCTCATAGACAGCAAGGCTCCTAACACAATCAAGAAAATAGTCCATGTGACGTAAGTAGTTAAACCGTAATTGTACGAAGCCACAAGAATACATAAAAACGTATGTATATTGTTAGGATCCTTGCTGTCTATAGGAGGTTCAGTGAGCTCTCAGAATTAATCAAAAATATCTTAATTTTTTTTCGAATATGAACAAATGTCTTACAGGTTTGTAATGAGAGAGGCTGAGTTATTTTCATTTTTGAGTAAATTTTTTATTATGCTTTCAAACATCTTATAGCTTGATCCATTATTTTTTATAAGCATGACATGCTTAAATGTAACATTTAAGGTGCCTGTTGGATCAAGATTATGCACATGATGGCTTGATTTTGTGCATTGTGTATTCAGATACTGATGCCATTAAGCAAGTCAATTCCATCTACATTGTGTTAGTCCTTCTGACTGTTAGTTCTGCTTGCAAGAGCACTAACACTAAATTCGCCTAGTGAGAAGCCGAACACATCACACACACACAAGTTGTGATCACAGAGTGAAAGTATTTAGAAAGCAAATGTGCACACTTCACCTTCAATAATGTGTTTCCTAGAAAGGCCTCGTTCTGTCTCGGCTCTGGGGCGAAAAAGAGAGACACAAAGAGACAGATGTACGTCAGAAAGCAAAATTACAGACAGAGCTAAGTTCAGTCTAGCATATGAGACACGTCCTCCTTCTGCCAGAGTTTCTTGTTCATCTTTTTTTTTTTTTTAAATGGCCCTTTTGCATGTTCATTCAACTTCAAATAAAACTCTGGCATATTGAAATTCTGATTAGTATTCATGAGAGAGGATTTGTGGGGAAATGGGACAGGCCTTTTCTTTAGTCTTATCAGGCTATGCAGCTGCACTTTTGCTTCTTTACTTCCAGAATACTTACTCATATAGAAAACGCTGGCTCAGCGCTTGACCCAAACGGAGGTTTGTAATTGCAATTATGAAATGTGTGAATCCACAGATGTCTATGTTAAATGTGCTGCCCTTTAGAATGTGCAACAGTGTGAGAGGTATGGAATTAAAGATGTCATGACGTGACATCCACATTCAGCAGAATCACAGTTTACTCACTTTCCACCCCAGTAGAGCTTTGTGGTAATAACCAAACTGGATCGCCTTGAAAAAAAAAAAGCATAGGAAGAAAGACGGAAAAGTGCATTAGAATTTGTATTCCATATTAACTTCAAATCAAGGACTAATGTTATAAACATGTTCTCAATTTTACAACATTTTAAATTATATTGGCGAATTCTAACAATATTTGTGCAATGCTGCTGTATTACTATATTTTTGATCAAATAATATATTAATACACATTATGCTTTTATTCTACAACAAGTCTATGAGGAGATGTGTCCATTGTAGTTTGATTGTAACTCTATATTTAACATGACAATATATTTAACCCCAAACAGTAGTGAACATTTTTATGCAAATATTGGAAAGATTCTACATCACTGGCCATTAGATGCATGTTTAATGGTCTCAAGACTTCATCAAACAGGAAACAGACTGTTGTGGCAGAACTGCAGAGATAGTGATGCTATTGCTCAGTGATGATACATGTGTAACCTTCGCCTGTAGCTGTTTTGGCAGCAATCTGCAGGTCTCTCCGAGTCGCTCTCATCTGCATTGTAAATGGGTGTAAATGAGCTTTCACTGGTGTGAACTCTTGGGGTGTCCTATATTCTCTACTCACAAAAACTGAGAGCTGCCCTCTAAATTCTGGCCTTACAAAATAATTAAGATTTTAAACAAGAAAGCTTGGGCTCCAAAATGGATCAGATATTTTAGGCCAGATGTCATATTATAAGTGAATTCAATGGCTTTGTGTTCACACCCATTTGTCACTGTGTAGCAAACGAGCAGCTGGTGTAAAAAAAAAAAAAACACATGAACTTCTCACTAACATTGTCACGAACGGGTCTGAGTCTTGTGATGACTTTGTTGCGGTTCGTGGTGCGTGCGGCTGTGTGTGTCAATCCCTTCTTAG
>JAUCNO010000318.1:11236917-11247436 GCA_032353835.1 Enteromius viviparus
CTGTGATTCCTGCCTGATACCCTGAACTCTCGCCTGAACCTGGTACTGTCTTTGCTCTGTCTTTGTTGTGGATATTTACCCTGTTTGACCATTGCCTGTACGACGACGCCTTTAATAAACAGTTTGCAAATGGATCTACCGTCTTATGATTCAATGTCACAGAGACGTTTTAGATATTGTGAACTGTTTTTGACTTTGTGTGACATTGTGTGCTTGTGATGTTCTTTGTGATTAAATTAAGTTCCTGCTAAAGTTTTCTTGTGGAATGACATTAAAGGATCTCCAAACTCACTGTAATTAAACTTCTTTTTTCCTGTCAAGTTTAACAAATCTCCCAGCTCATCAATAAAGAGCTGCTCAGCCAAGAAGGTGACCCTCAAGAGCAGAAATAGAGGATGAGCAATGGAAAAATGCCAAATACTTTCACAGAGGATTAAAAATGAGGAGTTGAATTATCAAGAACCTACTGTGATGATGTTTGCTAATATAGGAGGCAACAATTTAAGGTTACATTTAGACAGCTTAGACAGCCAGTGTTTACCATTGAGAAACATAAGTAGCATGTGTGACTCTCAAATGACCAAACTGGCAAAAATTCATTAAAATTCTAAAACGCAAATTCATGTATATTGGCAACTCATAAAATTCGTAAAATTCAGCAAAAATAATATGAAATCGTATGAGTGAGGTCGTATGAATTTGTACGAATTAGCCACCTTGTAAAATATTTACGAATTGCCATGAGACTGTGCTGCCAAAAGCAGTGGATCAAATACTGTAGTAGACTATACTTTGTATTGCATTTTTAATAATTAAATACAGTTCTGGCATGAAACTATATGTCACAGCTCGATATATCTAACTCAGTTTGACATAATGCTATCTTCACCTCACAGCTGATCTTTTCTGTCCTGTATCAGTAGCCAATGCTTAGCATTCAAATTCTTGGCTAGTATTTGCTGTATCAGTAGCAGCGCACTTCAGAAACCCACCTTCCCCAGCTCCACCTGTATGGATCTTTTAGGGCGTTATCCATATTATATATATACCGTATATCAATCAGCAGATATATCCTGCCAGCACACTTCGGAAACCCTCCACCTTCCCTAGCTCCACCTTTATGGATCTGCTTGGTGGTTATTATATACGCTATTGGGTTATCCATATATATATATACATATATATATATATATACACACACACACATACATATACAGGTGCTGGTCATATAATCAAAATATATTCAAAAAGTTGATTTATTTTACTAATTCAGCCCCAAAATAAGTATCTCTGAAAATTATATACAAATAAAATGTTCACATCTTTACGGAAGTTTTGTTGACAAAACAATTATTCACACCCCCCCTCATTTGTTTTTTCTTCTAATCAAATAAAACTCAAATATAAGGGCTGGTGTTCAATTCACAGCCCTGTGTGATCATCTGTACAAGAGGAACTGAGAGAAGAGCAGTTTTCACAGTCTGTAGCCTCGCAGTTTAATGCAAACGTCAACTCTACTTCATTTAACAGAAGCCTTTTAACACTTCCTTTAATCCTCTTCCTACTACTTCCACACACACTCTTACTCTCCAAGATTGTTACTCACACAAAGTGCTAACATAAAGTCCTGATTCAGACATTGCCCTCTGACACTTCAATGCCTCTGAGAAAGAAAATCCCTTACGACAGCAGAGAAACAAACTGGCCTGTCACTCCACGCTAGGAGTCCAGTCAGATCGACTCAGATGACAGGACGCTGAGTCATTCCTCTGCCGACGGGAGGTGAAATCTGGGCTTGTGCGCATGTTTAGTATGGGGTGATGATTCCAACATTTCATGCTTTATCTCAGGACAACCAGCACAGAAAGGAAGGGGCTGTTTGACCGCGGATACTAAGGACATTTTAACTCTTCCATCGAGGCAGAAGGACGGCAGGCTGTTTTATATAAACTTGCATGCCCTCAGAAGCAAATTATAATCCACGCTTGTCCTCTAGTTTGATGGAACTGTCCCTTTCACAACATCTGTGTCTGTGCACTTGTACATTTTACACAACATCTAGAACAAAATGTCAGGGTTTCTTGCATCATGTTCACACACATATATTTGCCATCTGCAGGCTATTCGTGTTTTCAGTGCTTTGATTTAAACAGTTTTAGTGCTTCAGGTAAGTGCAGTGAAGAAATTGAACGATTCCCACTTACTTCATCTGAAATCTGCCCTCCAAATGTCACCCATGTCCCTGCAAAGAAATAAAGAAAAAGAAAATTAAGTGTTGAATAGTGATATTTCTTGGAAGAGCACTGCTGTCTCATTTAATGAATGTTTGATTAGTACTTAGTGAGCAAAAAGCAGAGAACAAGAGAAATCCTGCTCATTTGTGTTTTCTGTTTTGTCAGAATATTTCTCCACAAGGGTCTACTAACTATGCAATTAAGCAGACAATTCTTTTTCGACCTTTAATATTTCCATGTGTGCTGCGGCTGAACATGTACAAATTACCAGCTGCCAAATGTGAAATAATAATGCTGCAAATAATGGCCAGTTGTGCTTTATTTAACTCGAACCTTTAAAAAGTGAATTTCCAATGACATTAATAAAAAATTATGGCTTGTCACATAACACTATGACAATCAGGCAACTGTTCTAATAATCTTAAACATGAAGGGATGGTTCCCCAAAAATGTACAATTCTGTCATTAATTACTTACCCTTATGTTGTTCCAAACTTGTAAGAACACAAATTAAAGAACCTTACATAGGGTTCAGAAATGTAAATTTTTAGGTGTCTATCCAATTAAGCATGCGATTACAACAATATACTTTTTTAATTGTTTCAATGCAATTTAATTGGAGTGTATTAACAAACACTACCACGGTAACACACGTGATATTAAAATAATGCAATAAATGTTAATTATTGTAAGAATAAACCATGATCAATGTTTAATGAACCCCCCCCCCCCCCCCAGTTATTTACTGTATGTAGTATGGAAGCATATTGTTAACCAATTAATATGTTTTTATTATAGCATTTTACACTGTATACTTTTACAGTCACAATCTTTTTTTCTTATTTTTACAGTGTGTGAGTTTGCTCTTACCGTATGTACCAAGATTATACTACTCTATTTCCCAAGTGGTAAAGGTCACATGCATAATAACTGTCTCAATTCATTTATTGCAAAACCCACCATCTCCTAAACTGTATCCACTTTTACCTTTAACATTTACATTTCATTACACTGGAACATTTAAATTTATATTTAAGATACTCAAACCTTGAAAATATTTTCTCAACTCCAAATGTATTAAAAAGCATGACATTTGAAAACGGCACAATCTATCCTAAAGCACGATCAGGCTAATTACGTTGTCACTCCAGCTGAAATATGGATCTGCTGTTTTTAGCTGGTTACACGCTCCAGAAGTGGGAACCTACAGCGCAGAAGCTTTACCTATTTCTAACAGCTGCAGATTCAGAGAAAATACTCCAAAGAGCTGTAAATCCAGGCCAGCAGAACAGAAGTTACAAGCTCAGCCAACAGAGCTTATAAATAGCAGCTGCTGTCTGACTCAGAGATGTAATGCTGCTGTGGTTTGACAGTGGAGAAGACCCCGAATTTACGGCACATTGCTTATGAAGTACCAGGATATTGGGAAATGTTCTGCGCCTCTGAGGCTGTTACGCTATGAGTTTTAATGAGGGATGGAGATATATTTTAGCGTGGGGAATTATCATAACTTTATTTCTGCCCACTCACCTACTGCTGCAGTGGGGTCAAGTAAAGCTGTCCTATATTTATTCACACTCTTCTACAAAATGCTGCTGACATCAGCAACCGTCTTCCTATTTCTAGATGTCCCAAATAGGTCGTTTTAGGAAAGCAAAGCAGTTATGTATGACATTTGTACCCCAGTACTCCACTGGGGGTGGCATTTCTATTTCAAACATGATTTGCTTTTCAGCACAAAAGTAAGTAAAAACCTTGAAAAGCCGTTATTCTTTTTAAACGCAGTTGCATAAAGGATGCAGAAGCACCATTAAATGATCTTACAACTATCGTAACAACAATCCAGATTACTTGTGTGCTATATTTTCATGATATACAATAGCTTTGGTTGGTTTACATTGTTATTTACTGATATTCAATAGTCACCTAAAATGAGCTGTTTACCAATACGACTTGATAATTCAGTTGAACGTGAGAACCTGATTAGTCTGATTCATGAACAAATCTTATACGCCAACTTTAATATCGGAGAGCCATCTGACCCTCCATAGACAGCAACACAACTGAAATGTTCACAGGTCCAGAAACACAAAAACATCGGTAAAACCAGCTCAGTCTCAAGGCAATTCGGACATATTTTACGATGTAGCTAAATCGTACAAATTCGTACAACCTCACTCACAAAATCACAGCACAAATTTTTCACATTGTACGAATATGTTCAAAAATTCGTCGTAAGACTTGTGTTGGTAAAACAGGATGTGACATCATTGGCTCAACGATGCTATGAGAATACTTATTTTTTGTTTAAAGAAAACAAAAATAATTTACTAAACCATTCTTCTCCTCTGAGTTATGTCTGAAGTTGAGCGGCTGATATTACATCACGTTTCACCAATGTAGGCTATTGTGACATTCTGCCCTGTCTGTTCCTGTCTCCCCCATGTCATTTTGTATTTTGGTTTAGTCCAGTCCTGTTTGGTTTGCCCCTCGTTTAGTTTAATCGTTTCACCTGTGTTTTGTCAGCTGTTCCCACTTTAATCATTATTTCCCAGTGTTTAAATACCCTTGCCTTTCCTTTGTCATTCATGTCCTGTTAACGTCATACGTCGTGAAGTGGTTGTGTTTGCGTGTTCTCCTAAATGTAAGTCTTTTGCTGCCCCGACAGCATTCTGTTTCATGTTCCGAGGTCTTTTGTTTTAATAAATGTTTTGCATTGAACTTTCCATGTCTGCGAGTCTTTGCCGCACCGGCACACACCATTGACAAATGTGACAGCTATTTACTACGTTCCTGGAACTGGATCATTTTAGTTATGTTGCAGTCTATGGCGGGTAAGATACAGCTCTCACATTTAATAAAAAATATCTTAACTTGTGTTCCTGAAGATAAATGAAGGTCTTACAGGTTTGGAACGACATGTGGGGGAGTAATTAATGAGATAATTTTATTTTGTGTATAATTACATAATTAGCTTTCATTACTATATTGTATTTGACTTCAGCTGAGGGTAGAAATGTCACATGCAGATAAAAGGCAAGGTCATTTTAAAGAGGACAAGAAGAGGGGGAGAAGACCAGCGGGTCAGTAACATGCAGGGACTGTGCTGATGGCAAGAGTGAAATTGTGAAAACAAGAGAGCAAATGAACTCTCACTACAAGCCAGATATACACGCACTTATGGGTACGACTGACAGTGCTTTGAGCAATAAGAGTCTTTCACACACAAGCAAACTCAACATTTCACAAGCAGGGGCTAACAGGAGGACACATATAAACATATTTTGCACTTGCTTTTCAGAGTACAGAAGCATTCGGATAAAATGAATTATTTTATCCAAACAGATCTTTCCCTGACCAAGTCGATTTCATATCATTGACTTAATACTTACAGCATTTATAATTTAAAAGACTAGCTGAGTAGAATTGATTGACACCACATCTTTGGGCAGCATGTATAATGTCAGTATGACTGTGCAGAAACTCATTGTTAATGCTAAACGTTCTCTTCCTCTCACTCTTCTTCTCAAGGTACATTAGTATTTTGTTCTAGCACCCCGGATGCCTCAGCTTTAAAATGTTAATAACCTTCTCTGTCCGATTTTTTTCTTTGTGCAGACTGAATAATTTTGATGGGTTTTCAGATAAAGACTTTCTTGAGAGATCCTTCAAAATGACCCTTGAAAGAGGAGAGGAGAATCAAATAAAGTGAAAACATTCCAAAGTTAAATACTAAGTATTCACTTCACTAATATCCACTGAAGGTGTTGCCAATTTTGGCATAGTATTGCAATAAAAAAAATGTGAACTGTCAGTTGTGTGAAGCTGACACGAAAGTCACTTTCAAACACGGAAGCTTTCTGCTGGTCAACACTATCACTTGAACTTGAACACAAGCAAAATTTGAAATATTTTTGCCTTCATATAAAACTCCCAATCACATGGATTCCTGATCTCAGAGCTCAATATTAAGTGCCATCTAAATGATTCTCCTAAAATGATCCTTTTTATCAGGCTTCTATGTGTAGGTTCAGTAATTTCACATGAATGGCAATAAATAGGTTATTTTCATTGCTGTTAAAGTGAAATAACTGAACATAAACATAGGAAAAGTGATCATTCCAAAAGAAACTAAAATCTGATTTTGCTTATGAACTTTCCATATCTGTAAGAGACATTTGTAGTGTCACACTTACTATGGTTTCACGCCAAGGTGCACTACTATGATAGAAAACATTGTTTTACAATAGTAAAAACATGATACACCATGTTAACAAACAGTATTTAGATTGTTATCTGAATTAATCAATGTCATTCAAGGATCATTGATTGACTGGCAGGTTTCATACTTCATACCTGAGTATGTTGTTTTTCATCTAATTAACACAGGAACACAGTCTGAAACCAAACTAATTGATCTTTATCCTGCTGTGAATCAGTCTTTGGCACGACTGAGCTCCTGAATGCTACATCACATTCAAATCCCCTGCTGTTAGGCAGATCCATACACAGCTAATATTGACTATATATGGATTACTGTTTTATATACTCCATTCTAAAAACCTCCGAACTGTGGCGGTCAACCTATTAGGTCCTGTCTCCAGGGGGAGCTTTGAAAAGTTTAAAATATCTTTAAGAACCAATATAAAACTTTTTTATAGGGAATTCCACAGCTCCTCGTGGATAACACTGTTCATCACTGCTGGTGTAGGAACAATTTCCACATTCAAAATTGACATTTTATTGAAATGCAGTTTCTGGTAGTGAAAAGCAAGTTTTAACAGTGTCACATGAGCCTTTGCAAATCATTCTAGTTAACATTTATTATTATTATCAAGGTTGAAAACAGATTTGAAAGTAGAAAGAACAGCATTTCTTGATTGATTGATTTTACTTATATCCAACTATAGTTTATAAAGTGTGAACAGATACTGCATACACTCACAGTCAATTTCACACTCTATCATAACCAGACCCCACACTGTAATGGCTCAAAAACAAATTAAATTCGTCAGGGGAAAAAAAGACCTTCACTGTACCCCATTTCCTCAAAACATCTCATATTAATACTGGCAAAAGAGCTCCAAATCAGACAGGACCAACACTATCTCAGAAATGCCATAAACAAATAAATAAATAACATTTGTACTGTACTTCAAGAATGTTAAACTTTAGCCTGAGGGGCATGATTATAAGAGTAGTAGCATGACAAAACTTTAACAATGATGAAACTCTGAGGTGTTCACAGAAATAAATGTTTCTGAACCTGTCAAATGTTTTTATGAGTGACATTTTGAGGTGAGTAGGGTGGGAAATGATCCAAAGGCCAGTGTAGAAAAGAATCAAAAGTTCATTTTTGGCATACACATAGTGATCTTATCACTTACAGAAAAACCCTGAGTTTACTTTACAACCAATTCACAATTACATGCAACTTGCAGAATCTCTCAGATGTAATCAATCAGGTGAAAGAAATTAGGAACAAATAACCTGGGAAAAGAAGTGAAAGAGAAACACTGAGATAAATATGGAGAATTGATAACGTGTTTGTTTTTATTTCTGCCCATCTCATTAGCTTTGATTGCACTACATTAGGGAATTGCTACTATGGCCATGGCTGGCCCCCATGTGGATCCCGGGTGCAAGACCACTTTAAACCCCTTCAGACTGGTGACCACATAAGACCCTTACAGATCCCACTTAAAACCCATCTGGGCATCCACGGCTGGCCCCCATGTGGACCCCGCTGGTGCAAACCCACTTTAAACCCCTTTGGGCAGATGGGGCCTAAATGGGATTGGCATGAATTGCCCAGTTAGGACCCATGCAGTACCCTTACAGGTCCCACTTTTAGCACATCTGGGCATCCACGGCTGGCCCCTTTGTGGATCTAGGGTGCAAGCCCATAATGGGGCCCACATTTGCCGCCCATGAAGCCCTCATCTGGGCCCCACATGTCGTTGCTGGCTGGGTTTGTTTAGCACTTTGAAAATTGTTTAATTTAACCTGAATTTAAATGTGAACAGCAACAACATGCAGATTGTAGTTACTGGTTTCAAGAACATGAAGTGCATGTTTGTCAAATCATAACTCTGTAAGACAATTTGAAGGCTCATATGCTGTGCCACATCTGTATTTATCACAGAGCACACCAGACAGGTCGAGGTTGTAGTGCCATCACGTCTGTTTCCACAACAACATAAGAATTTATGTCTGTGAAAAAAAGAAAAAACCTAACCTAACTTACAGATTAAATTATCAGTTGGTTATTGAAAATATATTAGCCACAACTGGGGTTGTGTGTGTGTACTGTAACTAGAGGATATTTAACTATCTTTATAGAGCTTTTGACAGTTTCAAGTCAGTTGCTTCAAGTCATTTTGTCACAAGCAGGCTTCTAATTCAAGCAAGTAAATATGGAACCAAATTTATTAACCTCAAATTTGGGGGAATTTTACCCTCCATAGACAGCGATATAATGATGCTATATTCAGAAACGGAGTCTCAGAAAAGATTGATAAAATGTTTTATTTATAATAAAGAAATAAACAATATTTTGAACAAAAAGCTGAAAATAGACTAAGAATTAGAATTCGTATTAGTCGATCAACACCCCAAAGCTTTACAGTCATTATTACCTCTTCATTGGTAAATATTATTCCATAACGTTACACAGTTTTGATGCTGCATCTGTTGTTTTGGTATCTTGTTTACTCCAATATATTTAGACTTTTATACTTAATGTCATTTTAAGTATATTTCTGTGAATAAAGCCCATTTCTGAGAAGTACATTAAAAATAGGTTAATACTTTAAATACTGTTTTTAGTTTATAAGCACACTTGAATAAACTTGAATAGTTGGAATTTACAGAGATAGTTGTCTGGGAGAAATTTTGGATGAACAAAATTGAGAGCAGCTGCCCAGGAAGCTGTCTCATGCAAAGGTCAGCATGCTGCCAACTGGCTATCTCCTATAATGCCACAAGTGCACAAATCGGGTGGTGCTACACCAATGTTTAGGCAGGGAGCACGCTCAGAGACGGCTGCCCGCTGCATATCCTGCCAAACTACATTAGACAAAGCGGGAGAAACCTCAACACACCGAACGCTTCTCACAATTCTCTGTGACTCTGCAGAGCAGATCAGATGAGCTAACAGAGCATGTTATGAAAAACATACACCCTCAAAAAGAAGAAGTCACATAATTTCTCTTATTCAAGAGAAAACGTTGGCACTGAAATTAAGGTTCTGTAATCTCTTGGTGGAATGTATGTGTATGTGTAGACGTGATAAGCTAACTACATTCTATTCACGAGTTCGCGCTTCCTTATGATAACAAGGCAGGCTTTTGGATTTGATTGGACGAGACAGAATTAGATTGATTAGGAAATTCTAGAGCCGTGGCTAATCATGCATATGCGCTCCTCTCGAAATTTGTTTATCAACAGCACTTGTAAGTTCAGTGAATCTGTGTGTCGTGAAACCATATTTTTTTGTATGACATATCTTTATTGAGTTTTACAAGGTTTTCCAAAAATAAAAAACTTTACAACAATCTTCCCCCTCCTATCCTGGACAGGTTACAATCAAAAGCTAGAGCTAGAGAGAGCGAGAGTGACAGAAAAAAAAGAATGCGAAAGAGAAAGCAATCAAACAAGTAGAACACGATATCAATCAGAACTACGTGTCATCACAGAACTTACCTACTCCGTCAAACTCCCCGTAAATGCACAATAATTTCAGACAAAGACTTTAACATAACATCTGACATAAACGTAGAATGTCTAGTTTACGTATTGTAACCCACGTTACCTGAAGAAGGGAACGGAGACGTCACGTTGGTGACCGATGAATAGGAATCTCGCTTCGAGATGCCAAAACAACTCTGAGTGTATGCAAACACGCCAATGAATTTCATTGGCATAGGCTGATTAGGATCATCTGAACCCAATTGTGGCGCGAGTATAAGTAGGTCAGCAGATCTAGCGTTCATTAGGTCTTCGCTGAGGAGCCGAGCCGGTGTTACGACCCCTAGCGGCGGTACAGCCTCTATGGCGACAAGACGTGACGTCTCTGTTCCCTTCTTCAGGGAACGAGGGTTACTATACGTAACCCAGACGTTCCCTTTCAGTCGGTTACTTGGTCGTCATGTCGGTGACCGACGAATAGGGATCCCTGTCAAAGCGCCATAGAGACTTCCCCTTCCAGCCCCATGTGAGAGTCACCAACCCCCTGAGTTTGGTCTGTAGGAAGGTAGACTCAGCACATGGACCAGTACCGCACT
>JAUCNO010000318.1:11276606-11295909 GCA_032353835.1 Enteromius viviparus
CGTACACCTTTAGGGTGGAGTGGGTGACCCCAGTGGAGAATCTAGCCTGCAGGAAGTCCAGCACTGTACCAACCGGGTTAACTGGACCTGCTGCTGCTCTCTACACCAAGAAGTGAAAAGTTTCCATTTCAGGGCATACAGTTTCATGGTAGCTGGAGCTCTGGACTGGAGAATAGTCCCAACAACCTCAGTTGAGAGACCTGTGGCTACGTGATGCGCTCCCTCAGAAGCCATACTTTTAATCGTCACAACTCTGGGTGAGGGTGAACTATGGCCCCTCCTGCCTGCGAGAGGAGGCCCTTTCTAAGCGGAATCTCTTAAGGCGAGCCGTCTAGAAGGGACGTCAGATCCGAGAACCATACTCGGCCCGGCCAGAACGGGGCTACCAGAAGTAGACTGACCGCGTCCTGGCGCATTCTATCCAGAACCCCTGGAAGCAGAGCTATCAGGGGAAAAGCGTACAGACAAAGCCTCAGCCACGACTGTACCATGTCATCCAGCCCCAGTGGAGCTGGATGAGCTAGAGAGTACAAGAGGGGACATTGTGCATTCTCTTTCGTCGCAATGAGGTCCACCTCTGCTCTGTAAAACCCTCTAGATCTGCTCCACCACCTCCGGGTGAAGCATCCATTCCCCAGGCCTCGACCCCTGCCTCGACAGAAAGTCTGCCTCCACATTCAACCTCCCGGGTAGATAAACTGCTCTGAGTGAGCATAGTTTGTCTTGGGCCCACAGATGGATATGGCGCGGTAGTTTGTATAGTAGTCGCGATCTCAGGTCAGCCTGGTATGCCTGCAACACCGCTGTTGTATGCAGACACGCGGCAGCCTGACCTGCAGCCGAGTACCCCTTCCCCACCAAGACCGATGATGTTCTTAATGGTCTAGTACGAAGGGACGGACCCTTCAAAGACGATGCCGAGGTGGGGGACAGATAGCCCGCAAGCGTCTGTTCCACCCGCGGCATCGCCCTATATCCCTGCTCTTTTATGCCTACAACGTCCCTGTAAAAATCAGAGGACGGAACAAAAAGGCGAGCACAGTATGGTTTTCTCCTCAATCTCACTACCTCGTGGGAAGGAACCGCAGCGCAGGCTTTCTCACTTTTACGGACCTTGGTGAAGAGAGCGGAGAGAGGGACTCGTCCGTCTCCGACTCTTCAGTCTGAACGAGGTCCCGCTGCGATCCCCACGAGCGCTTTTTCCACTCTGCCTCAGCACGAGCGGGTCCAGCGCCGCGAGGAATCTCAGCGAAGTCTCCCTTCTCAAAGAGAGCCTTACGGGAATGAATCGCGTGCACCGGGAACTTGTCACAGTGTGGGCAGTCAGCTCGCTCGAGAGCTGCTGCAGCGTGTTCAGCTCCCAAACAAGAAATGAATGAACCTTTCACAGGGAAAAGCACACTGTCTATACTGAGACTCGTTGCCCCTTTTTTCAAGTGATTTGGACATGCTTTCACTTTCAATTTTTTTCGCTGAGACGCTGAAATGTTCGCACACACACAGAGTACGCTTGCTGAAATGACAATGACCAAATGCCGGTTTCACCCCATGTGCTTTAAACTTCCTGGCCGGTGACGTTACCCGCCTATGGCCTCTTTCCATTTTATTGGTTTGATTTTACACACTGTTCAGAGCCGTCACGCTGAGGGCGTTCCCCATAGCGTCTTCTGGACGCGGCTTGAGTTCCTAAAGAGGAACTAAGGTTAGCATGAAAATCGCGTCATTGATAGGCGGCAATGACCACGAATGGGTCATTATTTAAATCTGGAATTCTTTTAAATTTAAAAAGTCTAGAGAGAAGCCTTGAGATAACGTTACATGAAATACATAACACTACAAGTGGTAAAGTGGCACTTTAAATAACAATTTGTTGAAGAATGGTAGCGTCCATTTCTTTTTCCCCTCTTCCAAAAGAATTAAATGAAAATCAACCATGAAAGTTACCAGTGAAAGTCAATGGTAACCAAATGTTTGGCTATCAGCATTCTTTATTATTTCCACAGAGGAAAGAAAGTCATGTTTGGAATGACATGAGCTTGAGTAAATGATGGCAGAATTACCATTTTTGTGTGAACTATCCCTTCAAGACACATTTCTATTTTTGAAGGATGCAATAATGTGCAACTAACCAGTAAAATTACAAAGCGAGACGCCTCAAAGTCTAAATGTTGTCATGGAAACTACTCAGGCTAATTTAAGGTTTTAGCTTCAGGGCCATTGGAGGCCACAAGCAACAAGATGTTCTTCATTAACACTTTGTAAATGACAGTCAACAAATGACCCCCCCCCCACGTATGGGTCTTTCATTTATCTCCAGCCAGTTTATCTTTTACTTTAATGGATAAAGAGTGTATCTTTGTACTTTAAGCTCTAGCAGACAACACACATCAATAAAGCTGAGCTTCTAGTTTAGGGATTTTATCAATCGAATCATAGTTAAACTTAAGAGCAATTACAAATATTTCAGCCTACTTGCTTTCTCCTTTAGATGTTTGTACTAATTTTTGTCTTCACACATGGTTAGTGTTCTCTAAAAAAAGGTTATAGGCATCATTAAGATCTACATATTGTGTCAAAATCTAAAAGCTGCTTTGTCATGGTGCCAAACTTCTTTGGGTTTTGTGATGATAGGCAAGTTTTAGCAGGATTAGCCGCAATCTTTAAACACAATCCTATTATCCACCATCCTTAAAGTATGCATGCATACTTTGGTTCGACTATGTGAGCGCGCATTCAATTATTTATTCATCAGCTAGGCTCTTGATGCAAGTATGGGTGCTTGTCTTGGTGCCTCTTATTTTTTTTGCCTCACTGCTGCAGTGGGAGGTCAGGTGACTCTGAGCTCTCATGCAGAAAATAAGACCCTAGTGACAAGCAGTTTGCACCAAAACACCGACACACAAAAACAGAGAGAGAGAGAGAGAGAGAGATTTGATGAAGTATGAAACAATGTTGACTAAACGAAAAATGCATTTAACAGATGTTAAATAAACACAGACTTTATGTGTACAGTACATGCAATTTATGATTACTAATCTGATCTAGAAGTTAGTAGTCTGTAAAGTACAATATGAAAGGATTCAAAAATCAAGAAGAGAAGTTAAGAAAAACTCACATGCAATATAATTCATTCTGACTTTAACCTCGGCTGTAAAGCAACATAAAAAATGCATGACTGTATTGGGAAGAATAGGTAGCTAGAGCTCTTGGTTGTTAACTGATTAAGATTAATATAACATTAATGTGTGTACTTTTGACCTAATAACCTCCCTTAGGATAAATGAGAAAATGTTATCTTTTTAAAATGATAATTATAATAAAAATAAATCTGTTACATTAAAAAAGGCTTGATTAACATTCTGTTACAACTGTCCTTTTTATTACATTGTTTACTTGTTTAAGAATTGAGGATACTAATTGTTAAAGTTAATTTTTTGTCCAATCTTGCTTGATACAAGACTTCAACAGCAGCTGCTCATCAGACCATAGTCATTATTGTCTAATTCTCCTTTTCCTGATGGGCCGTACATTTTCAATAGAAGACAGATCTGCTGGTCGGTCAGTCAAATCCACGTGTGTCTATGAAACCATACATGCAGAATGAAAGCTGGCATTGACTTGACCTAATAAACACAGACTTCCAATGAATGTCATCTTGATGGCATCATGTGTCTGTACAATCCCAACACCTTTGCACATATTTCAGTCACCTAAGCCATTTGCACTGATGCACCCCCACATCATAACAGATGTTTGCTTTTGCATCTGTCACTGAATGGTCCCTTTGGTCTTTGGGACTGAGAATTCAATGCTTGTTTTTTTCCAAGAACATGCTGAAACATGGAATCAACTGACTACAGCACACAATCTTATCCCAGAGAACCCGGTGGCATCACTGCATAGAATTGACATACAGCTTTCTCCTTGCTTAACAGAGGTTTAAGTTGAATTTTTTTTTATTACATTACAGGTGGTAAATTACAGATTTAATTACAGAAGGAAGTCCTGCGCACATGTTGCGATATTTGTCATCTGAAGGCTCAACGGTCATGCACATTTTCCTCACAGGTTTCCTTCCTTGCCCTGCATGTATTAAGATTTCTCTGGATTCCATAAATCTTTTCAAAGTATTATGCGTGATACTTGGTAAAAGATCTAAATCCTTTGCAATTTTGCATTGAGAAATGTGATTTCTGAGATGCTCCTTTAATGCAGAAACAGGATCACCTCACCTATTACCAATTTGTCTGCTCATTCTGAACTGTTGCAAACAGTTTAAAAGGGATATTCCAAAATCTTTTCACTTTTATTTTTCCTCTGTTCTGACTTTTATTTGTACTTTAGTCCCAGCTTTTTGAAATTGGTTTTGAATCCAATCAATTAATAAATTAATTAATTAATCAATCAATCAACCAATCAATCAATCAATCAATCTATCATCTTACTGCCCCAGACTTTTACACAGTGATGTAGAAGTGAACTTTCATGACAAGTTGGACAAGTTTACAAATCTGACAAATTCGCGCTTCAAAAAAAGTTTCAAAATTCTAAACTGACCTGCCAATCAAAAAAGCCCCCAAAAGTTATTTAAATATCAAAAGTTCCGAAGTGTACTAATATAAGTACAAACATTTTGCTCAACACTTTCACAGGAACCTTTATTCTTATTCAGGGATGTTAAATGCGTTTAATGAATCTTTGGGTGAATCTCTTCACTGTGACCTTTTAGTCTGATCTCCTGCTTTGAGATCTTGACTGAGAAGCTCTTAATTCCTTCCCTATAAATCCCCGTAAAGGTCAGTCATGACAAATTCACACCAGAAGAAAAAAAAATATTTATTTATTTATTTTTTATTTATCACTTCGACATCTTTTTTTTCTTCTGGGCCAATTCAGACACAGAATGGCTCAACCTCTGTTTGCCCGTTCTCTATTCACGCTACATTACAGGATCTATTTCAAAGGTACTATTGTTGCCTCAGAACCTATTAAACCTCTGTGACTTGTAAGGGGTTTCAAGAGGATTATTGGTCATGATTGGCCGCTTCCTCTCATTCTTAATTTACAATTTCAAATTGGCCACCATTGATCCCGTTCGAACAAGCTGGACTTGGTTTTGCAGTTGGTTTCAACTTCACTTAGGTATCATAGAATGGTTTTGAAGCAACTAGCAGCCATAGATGTTCATCCAGTATTTTTAGTCAGTAAATTCGAGATTGGGTATGAACTGTTCAAAGGAGTCAATGTGAATAGAAAAAAAAAAATAGCTCACCTAATAGGGCTCCAGGGTTTCTATTGCAGCACTATACATAAAGCCACAATGAATCCTACTGTCCTCTGATGTTTACCATGAGTGAGTGTGTGTAATGATAGCAATAATAGAAAGCGTTCTCCTGAGCAGCTCCCTGTCAGGTCTGTACAATGAAGTCATGATGGACATGCAGAGCTATAAGTATAACTTCTAGAAACCCAATCCTCCTCTATCTGCAGCTCACTCATACACTGTATGTTGCATCAGTACGTGCTCCTGCACTTTTAATGCTGTCTTGACGGGCTGTCAACAACACAGAGATCACTATCAACACAAACAGGGGAAAGAGAGAGAGAGAAAGAGAGATACAGGTTGGGGGGGGGGAGAAGAGAAGCATTCATTCGCAAGTGCTCTGTGTTGTAGATATGAAGGCAAACATTGGATCTGAGAAACATATGTTTTTATTTTATTATGAAAGCAAGCAATAATAATAGGAACCTTGATCAGAAGTCAATAAAGAATGGGTGATAACAAGCTTCAACGGGATAACCAACAGGCTTTTAGAGGTGTACAGTTTGCATTGTTGTCCATTGAACAAGATGCAAAATAGGATGTTACTGGCCAATGTTAGAGACCTTTATACGATAGATATGTAATGTCATATTTAAATGGATGTTCAATAAGAAACTTAAATCAGCTTTTAAAAAGATTGATTAAATCATTGAATTACACTGTTAAATGTTATACTTCACAAATCTTAGAATCTCTATCTATTTTCATACTGAACATTATAACACTGTAGTGACTAAATATAGTTATCACTTATCACAAATAATTGATTGTATTTTATTTGTAATTTATTTAGACAAAGTTGTAGAATTTTAATACTGGCCAGAGGATAATATATAAATTAATGAGCACCTTAACATATCAGCTAGAAGTTCAATATCTGTGCTGAAATATTTTGAAATAAAATAAGGTATATTAACTGATAGAAAAAAAGAAGGAAAAAAAGCAGATACATTATGATTGATTTAAACCAAAATAAAATTTCTGTAAACATATCTGTGTATACTGAATAATTAAGTATATATTAAATATATATAAAAGCTCAGGGGAGGAACAACTTAACACTCTGTATGGAGGGCGACACACAGGACGTGTTCTTCCTTTCAAACAGCTACTTGCCACGCAACCAAATGGAACAGAACACATGGGACTAGTAAGAGGGGAAACAACATTTTGAGATCTTAAAATCTTGGTTTGAGACCCTTACAAATGCCAGGATGGACTGTAAGAAGGAGACTACCATCTCATATTTCATAATTACAGCAGATTAAAAATAATGGCACAGATGGAGCCACCACCGCCAAAGTGCTTGGTTAATTTATCTCTTGAGTACTCCAGCAGACAATATGACCAAAACCTTTCTAGAAATGACAGGGCTGGACTGAGGTCAGAAATCCCCGGGGAGGATCAGAAAAAGAAAAAAAGAGAAGACGTAACAGCCTGTATACGGTCAGATTCACACCATCAAAATGATCACACACATACTTGTGCGCTTGTTCAAGTTCTATTCAAATTACATTTGTTCATCTGCTCTACTTAAACACTTACAGCAATCAAAAAGTTCAATGGCTGATTAAACCTATTTCAAGAGAATGCCATTTTAGATTCATCTAATAAGATAAATAAAACGTAAGAACGTAAAATTCTAATCAGAACTGATCCTATTTTCCTTCCTAATACTCCTGTTTAATTGTATCGCGCATGATTCAGTGCATGCTTTTTCAAAGACAAACACTTTTCTTCATAACTTTTTAATCAAAATATAATTGAATTAGTTCATATAAAAAAATATTTAAATTTTTCAGCTCCTCCTTCTTGTCCTAAACCCTGTCCAAATCAACCTGCTGTCACTTCTCACATTTCAATCAATTCCCAATGAATTCAATCAAGCCTTGCCTTTTACTGTAAGTATACATATTTTTCTCATTGTGTATCCGGTTTCACTTGGAAATTTCCATCTCTTTTCACACGCATGTGTTCCAAAGTTTACGTTTGTAAACTCGACTCAAATACACTTAGAAAAAAAAAACATAAAAATATTATTTTTGTAATAATAACGGTTAAACTTTATTTTACAGTACATGTTCTTACAACATTGCACTTACAGCCTACTTACCCAAAAAAGTTCTGTTATATAAGGTAACTACATAGGGTAGAGTAGGGTTATATTCAGGGTTAGTAGCTAGTTATTGTAAATAATACAGTATGTGCATAGTATGTACATGAGGAACGGACTGTAAAATAAAGTGTTACCATCATAACGGCTTGTCAAAATAGCAGTGCCCATAAACACTCCCCCTAAAATATGCATATTAGTACCTCAGAGTAGAAATATGTCACCTTCTATTAAGTTACTCTGCAATTAACTTTTTGGGGTAAATAAGGTACAGTATAAACCATTTGAGGGTACTGCCCCAAGTGACAAGATAACAAAAATAACCCTAGAGGTCAAGAATGTAGCATAAAGATTGACCAATAGATCTAAAAAGCACAAATTAACCTCTTGAATTTGTACAAAAAGTCCAAACATCAAAGCTGCAGTGTCTGCTACCTTGTGGGAATGTAAAGTACATAATACATGTAGTATTGTTATTTGTGAATTAATAAAAACCAAAGCCCTAAATCCATCTTCATCGGAGGGTAACGAAGTAATTACTAATTACACTAAGTAAGCTTAGTATGACCACTGCTTTAAGGTTCAGTGTGTGATGTTCTGATTCAGTACACCAGGCGAAAGACACTAATGTGGTCCACACAACATTTCTATTTAGAAACATTTACTCTGCGGTGAGGCTTAGAAACTACTGGCACCTGTGAACACTTGAACACAGGCACAGCACATCCCACCAGAATCCAGAACACATGCAGCAGAGTAGGTAGAATATAACCTGAAATCACTGAAAATATTGCATCAAATCAAGCAACAACACAAACAGAAAATGATCATGGATAATCGGAGAAAAAACACCAATTATGCTCTGCTAGAACAGGGAAAGGGGAAACACTCCAAAGAATCAACGGTCTGGGTATTCGCTGCACGTAATGAAGCATCAATCTGAAAACTGTGTAAATATGGAAGAGCAAACAATTATGGTTTGTTTGTCCCGAGGAACTCAGACCTAACAGAGCAAGCTCAGCTAACAAAAAAGAACAGAGCAAAAGGAGATCAAGATTGGGTGAAACCCATAAATCACACTGATGAAACAATATCTGTGATGGACAGTGACAACCACAGTTCAAGCCAAACATCATGTCAAACAACTACTACTGATCTTCTTAAAACTGATCACAACAGTTTAAGAGGATCCAAACCATTCCAGCAAGAGAAGAAGCCACAGGTGAAGGGATCCCTGGAAGGAAGAAATAGAAATGAAGGAGTGGTTAAGGAGGGAGAGAGAGACATACCGGTACTTCATGCCAGTGAGTTTGCCGGTGGACTCTTTGAGGGAGATGTGGTGCCGTGGGGTGAAAGAGCCAAAGCTCCGGGCGATGATGGCAACCGTGCGGAACTTCGCCCGTGCTGCATTCACCACGTTGGGGCTGGTGGTGTTTGTTTTTCCATGGTCCCCATTTCGACCCTTCAGATTGTGGTCCGTGCAAGCGATTGAGACCTGCATGCTGGATGAGGAGGACGAAGAAGGTGCAGTCTACAACACAGAGAGGACACACTGAGAGATCATGCGGGGGTCACAGTCCCGACCTTCCTCCCTGATCCCGTCCTGTGGATACGGTCAAAGCAGCAGAAACTGCATCAATTATTGAGCACAAGGAAAAAGGAGCCGTCTGCACAGTCCAAAAGTTGTGTTGTTCCTTGCCTAAGAACAACGGTTAAGGCTGCGTCGGGGTCAATAAGCCACAAAACGAGAGCTGCAGAACTGTCCGGAGGAGGAGAGGAGATTCCCGCAGCACTGAGAGGATCCTCGCATGGTCAGCCACAAAAAGCCCGCCTGCTGAAGGGGGGAGGAGAGGAGGAGGAAAGGAGGGAGGGATGTCAAGACCGGACAGCATAAATCCACAGATCTGCTGACACTTCGCTCCTCTCTTCTAAGGTCTTCCTCTTTTCTTACACTCTCTTTCACACACACGTTCATTCACTTCCTTCAGCTGATTATGATTTGAGCTTCTAATGAGCCTCTGTCTTTCTCTGTTTACTTTCTTTTTTCTTTAGATCTGTTTTTTTTGGTGAGCTCAGCAGTGATGCTTCATCTGCGCTACAGCTCTAGGGGAATGAGCAGTAGGCAGCCGTCCACGTCTGTTTAAAGCGCTCTCTCCCTCCCTTTATCTTCCTCGCTCTCTTTCTTTTCCAGCGTATCGCTCTCTTGCTCCTCTGCTGTGGAGCGTAATGTCTGTGACACAGACCAAGCGCAATGTTTCGTGCACCTGTGCACACATGAGCTCAACACTCTTTCAGTGCTAAGCCTAAAACTAACAAATGCTAAATTGAAAGGTGTTGAAAGATCTTTTAAATAATATCAGTGAGGTTAAAACATATTCCAGCCCTTTAATGGCGTGTAATTTTAGGTTCAAATATTTTCTTTTATCACAGTTAAATATGCAAACATAACTACAAACAAGTTATTTGCTATTTGATATTATTACTAGGTTTGGGTACTAAACCCGTACCTTTATGACCCGTGTGTACCGGACTCAAAATGCAATTTTCAGTGCCACTTGAATGCCTGAGCTATCGACTGAAATTTTCACTCTCTGGTACTCCGAAATGGATGTAAGAAGCATCATCACAGCACGTGAAAGGTAGTTAAATTTTACTGTGTTCATGCGGGGTCAGAATAATTAGAAAAAATAAAAAAAAATAAAAAATCACGATGCAATTCGGAAATATCCACTTGAGCAGCTTGAAATAGATTTTCTGGAATGTCATGAGTTCTATTACTTTTGTGATGCATATTTGGAGTTTCTGCGTGAGGGTGCCCTCCATTGTCCAATATGAGTGTAACAGTACATAAATTTATAGCACTATAGAATCCAATCCATCTAATTTCGGGTACAAATATAAAAAATACATATTATTTTAAAAACATTTAAAGTAGATATATGACAACCCATGCTTTCTCTAGTTGACAGGATATTCTTTATTTATTATTATTATTTATAAGTACCAGTTCAGGCAGTGGTGCCATTTTAAAAATATGTATTTGGCACTGGTATTTAAAAAAATAAAAAACAATACCCAAGCCTAATTACATCACAAAAAGTCATACCAGGCTCATTGGAAATACCAACCTGATGAAATAACCACAAACTCCTAATGTATAATTTCGTGTTAGTATCACGTAATCATCAAACATTACATGATGGGCTCACGTAAAAGATTACAATGTAATTCAGTGACAGGCATCATCCGTGATCCGGATTTGGATTCAAATATTGGTTAATTATATTGCCATTATTGTATATGTATTAGGGTGTAATTTTTCACTGTAAACGGTCACAACAGTTTTATTTATATTCATTTATTTATATAAGCACGTAACCCAACACCTGCCCCTTAACATACCACCCATTAATAAAAGACATGATAAACAAGCGGTTACAACTACCAACATTATTTATTAAAAAGGATTAATATTCTAATTCTTCCGAGACGAAAGGATTGATCAGCATCTCTCCGTCTGCCGTGACTCATGCTCGTGCTTTGCGCAAATTTGAAAAATGACACCTGGAGAATCCTTCATCAGACTTGGTTGTAAAATTCTATTAGCTCTCGCTTGTCTCGTGACCGATCACGTCATGCTGTTCTGAAATGTTATTGGCTCTTGTGTGTCTGCTGATCGATTTGCGTCATTCAACAGGATGACAGTGTGTTTTGAATAAGAGCCAACGCGATAACGGTTAAAACCTTGTATTTTACTCTATTCTTCACATAAAGAGCTCGTATGGCTGCAGAAGGACTTGAAATGCAACAACTTGTTTGTAATTTATTTTTTTTAATGCTTTTGGTCAGTTTTTGCAATAAATACTTGTGACTGCACTTTTATTGTCTGGGTGTGTTTTATATTGTTCAGATGTGGGTAGGTTCAGGGTAAAGGTGGGGCTAGATGCTACAATAAAAGTTTAAATTTTATATTAAATGAATCCAGTAATCTGTGAGTGGATCACAGTGGTAGTAGTGGTAGTTTCAGACAATTTTCGGTCATTACGTGATACTAACACAGAATTATGCCTTATAGAGTTTGTGGTTATTTCACGCTATTCTGTGGAATCAGGTTGGGAAATACGTGCCTCTACATACATTTCTGCAACCTGGTAATTACAGTATGTACCTTACTGCACGTTTTGCCACAGTTTCAAAGTGAAATGTCTAGAGAGTGGCGCTAAAACACGTTTTGTGGTTGTTTAAAATTCAGATATCAGTGTTTTACAGTGTTGCTAAAGTAAATTCTCTAGCATGTTGGAAACATACCCCAACACCAAACCCAAACCTACCTGATAGTGTTAACAAATGCTAAAGCAATTAAACAACATTTTCATATTTGCTGATGCAGCCATGTTGTTTTAAATTCCTTATGCTGATTTCAGCTGTTTTGTTAAACCGTTTTATACAGGATTCAAACCAGTTCTTTTCGATACCTAAGTGTAACGCCGCTACCGAGTAAAACAACTGAACTAGAATAATAATACATACTGTATGAAGCTGTATATATAATGACAACATACAAAAGTATCAGTTTTAATCATAACATAAAATTTGGAAAATGATTGTGTGAAAATTAGCCTTTATTGATCAAAAATGTACCTGTAAATCAAACTTTTGTGTGAAAAGGAATAAAAAGTTGTGGGAGCTTTACTGCCTCTAGTGTTCATTTCAACTGTGCTGAGTGATTCATATACAGTATATATATATATATATATATTTTTTTTTTTTTTCTCTCAGTTTTGCATAAATATATGAAGTTGCATGTATTTTTAGTGAGCCTAGGATGCAAAAAGTAGCACTGTGGCACTATCAAAACATTGATATATTTGTATAAATGTCCCAATCAGCAGATTATTCCCTACATCCAAATGCATCTACTTCCATACTATGTATATTATACGGAAAGCAGTGAAAAATAACCGACTTTTTTAACAGTTGCAAAGTTCTTATTATGTTGGGAATATGGTAACTGAAGAGTTCAAATATAAACTTTATATAAAAAATGTCTGCAGCACTTTATTTACACTACTGTTCCAACATGTACATATTATATTTATATATATATTTATTTTTTTATAGTAATTACAATAAAATAACTGGGTAATAACATGGTAATAACCCTGAACTTAACCCTAAACCTACCTGTAGTTACATTATGTTAACCATTACCTAAGTTGATACAGTATACTGTAAGTGCATGTACTGTAAAATAAAGTGGAACCATACTGTTTCTCAATGTAACTGGTGTTACTAAGATATTTGATTAAAGAGGATATATTCAGCACAACACAAACCTACAGACCTACACCTTCAAATATATAATCAAACAAACAGCCAACATACACATTTGAGACAAATTAAAGGAGACATGACAGTCTCTGTTATTAATTCTTGAACATTAGCTACTTTGAGTCGGTTGACACTCTTCTGACCTCATTTAAATCCATTACAAATCAATTGACCTCTGCTTGAGTGCTGAGGGATAATTGAAGCTCCCGATCTGGAGTCACTCTAATATATGACTCCCCAGTGCCTATACAGTATTCTTAGCATTACCTAAAGTTCTTTGGGGACAGTGTTTCCCTTATTAAGTTGGATGCTACTAATGAGCTTGTTAAAATTCCGACAGTGTAAAAGGAAATGAGACTGAAGACAAGAAAACAACAACATAAAACACACACACACACAAACACACATATATATATATATATATATACAGTATATATATATATATATATATATATATATGTAATATCAGTAAGCCTTGGTCACTTAAACCAGTTAAGTAACCCCCCCTTCCATAATTCCTTCAACTGCAATCTCCAGCCCTCTACCATCTCTTATCAGTGAATTTACCGATTGATAGTGTTGGGTTCACATGCTTGCCATTAAATCTTTCCACTTTAACTGTGGGTTTCAAATCAATATTGATCAACAGAGCTGTGAAAGTTTTATGACTCTTACCATTCGCTCAAAATTGCTCATTAAACCAGGAGGCTCTGCAAGATTAAACCTCAAAAGAGAGTACGAGGCCGTGTCTATGTAAACTACAACAAGTGAAAATAAGCTTCCATTAAAATGTTTCCACAAAAGGCTAATTTTTCTCAGTAGTAGCAGTTACATCTGTTTTATTGCTCAGTAATAATCAGCTAAGCTTCAAACTGTCTCTCTGTTTCTCACCCTCTTTTTCTTCTTCAGGATCAAGCGTGTTAACTGCTAAAAACTTATTGTGATTAACATGTGAAGGAGTGCCATCACAGCGCATCTAATTTCTCAGATCCAATTTTTGCCGCCCCCACGAATCACAGAATAATTACTGCACAAGTCAATGACATCAACTCTGTCCCATTTTTTCTGGATCATTCTTTGGGCCATACAGCACCTTTTTGAGCCATTTTGGCTCTCATTTGAGCGTTGGCTGGTGGCTCATAGTACATAGTAGGACATATTTGAAAATCGGCACAATTACAGATGAGGCACATTAACCACTCATGCTGTGGACCACTGTATTCAAAAATTCAGTTAACCATACCTGCCACTCTCCTGGTAGTGTGCTGCACTGCACAGACCATTTCACATCATAAATACTCAATCAGTAGCTGAGCGTCCAGGTGTACGTGAGTCAGAGGACTTCTTTTGAGTGGTGTGGGGGTGGTGATTCTCTACCAACCACTGAAAGACTTTCCACAATAGTGTTTGATTTGCATCAGAACCTGTACGACAATGATGATAATTACTATACAAACAATGGCATCAGGGACATGGCAACCCAGTGTGACGAGATCCCTCTGTCCTCTTCCTGACCTCAACAGCACTGACATGTTTGACCTCTCTGCTAATATAACAAGGGGTACATTTATGGGAAAGACGAAGAAGAAATGAATAGAAGGGAAGTTTACAGAACATTTCCCACAGGAAAAGACATTTATTTGCCATGGATCTTTTTTGGGGCTATAATGTTTATGCTTTGGCAAATATACAGTGTTTCCAAGAAGTATTTTGTAACCACATTAAAAAATGTGCAATTTATTTTACAGAAAGATTTTTTTCCCCCAGTAAAACAAATAAATATTTTCCTAAGTTTTAAAAGATAAACACATTGCACAATTTCGAATGTAAGTGTATATTTTGTTTAGGTAAGGTTTTTCACATTATATATTTACATTATTATATATAAGCCTACATAAGCATAAATATTACTGCGTTTTTGAACAAAAAAAATTTCTGAAACTATATGAAGCTAAATGAGACCTTTAGTTACATTTTAACCTCAAACTGTTATTTGCACATCTTTTGTCTATAAATTGTAATGTGTAAATTACATTAATAGGGTATTCCTTTTTGTTAAAAATATAAACAATAATAGAATTTACACACAAAATCTAGAGCAATGAAGAGCAAATCGCTTAATACGGATTCTTAAAACACACAATTGACAATTTTCTGTCACTAAAATCTCTAGTTGTAGTCACCTTGATCTCATTTCTGAGAATGGATAAGGAATCCCAGGCAATTTCTTTCACAAGGTTGTTACAGCCATTCTGTCAAGCAAAGACCTTGCATGGAGACACAACGATTTAAAAGAATGAAAATGTGACACAGGTCTAAAATGACAGCAAGGCCAGGGACAACCTGCCCTCTTTCTTGTGCATTTAAGGAAAGGGAATGTAGAACTCATGCAATCATCTATAACTCATGCAGCATATCAAGTTATATGCATGAAATCAAAGGTTATATTAAATTAAATGACTGCAGTTTTTTTTTTATTATTATTACTTTGACCAAAACAATACAATGACATATTGTTCACTGTATATATACAGTATGTCAATGAACTGTGTGTATGGCAATTTCACCAAATAACCCTTAGAGGCTAACCATTACATAACCCTGGATGCCGTCAGTATCCCTGGTGTCGGAAAAGCCTATTTATTTCCAGACACCCATACCTCAATGCTTGACTAAACTAATGAGATTACAGAGTATATTTTGAAGCTTGAATAATTAAAAACTCCTGGTGTGAGGCACTATTGACTTTTCTGCATTCCCAAATCAACAGGGACCACTGGGTATATTGTTTATCCAATTACTGACTACATAAACAGCAGATGATTGTGGGTAATATTGATCATGATGGTCTTATAATGTGCAGGCCAAGTGCAGGGTAAGTGTATACAGACCCAATTTTAACACAAATGAGAGAAACAATTAGCTATATCAAGATTTCCAAAAACCACTGATTGTTTCTAGTCCTGTTAACATATTGTCATATTTGCATGCAGGGTGCTTATGATTGAATAAAACATTTATGGGAAGTAAATAGTGCAATTATACATAAATACACTCTATACTGCCCACTAGAGGAATGGATTGCATTAGCTGCATTAGAATTTTCCATAAAAACTGTACAACAGCGCAAACAAACATAAAGGGAGAATGGCTTTGTTTTGTTTGCCATTGTGTGTGCAGTATGTGTGAGAAAGAACACATTTGGACCCTGGTGTGATGTAAAATGAGGTGAAAAAGACTGAAGGGCAGAAAGAATCTCTCTCAGTTCTCCACAGTGTGGGAGGACAGATAGACGCTCGCTCAACAGCACTCTATGAACACCTAACCCATTTATGCACACACAAACACTGTGCCTTAGGACATGCATGAACATTAAACTCCTTGAAAAATGAAGTAAAGTGAAGAATGGAGTCCGTTTTTATGCAATCTTACAGCAAAGGCAAGTATTCCTCTTCAATTTAGCTCACTGCAGATTAGCATTTCACTCAGACTCACAGATCTTTATACTATGTATAATTACTGTTTATGTGGTGGGGTCATTTAAAAATGAAATGAAACTAAACGAAATTAAATGAAATTTGAAATATAAATTAAAGCTGCAAGCAGCGATGAAAGGGCCCTTGCACCCACGCTCAGTACCTCCAGTGGCTTCAGGAAGAACAGAGAGCAATATGCTATTTAAAGAGGCAAATAAAATAAAATATATGTGTTAAAGTAATTTATTTGTGTCAAACTTACACCTGCTGCCAGCTGGTGGCGCTATGTCTATAATTGAATATTGTTATGTATAACTTTTACCAAACATATCATGTTTGATGCAGACTGAACATGGTTTGCTTGAGTAAGAGAAAAGCACAACATATTTTGTTGTCAACAGGTAGCGCTTTGATTATATATGAAAATTGGCCTTTAGATGTCTTCAGATGTTATAACAACTTCCTGTTTAACGGCAAAACACAGAATTTTGCCAGGCCACCACAGACATGCCCTTCACCGAAAACTCTAGATCTTCGCAATTTAACATAGTGGGAGGGGCACTTCTTTGAATGTAAACAGGTGGCGCTATTGAGCCATTTTGTCACACCCACCTCTGAAACCCATATCAGATGTCTATTTTCACCACTTTTGAGGTACATACAAAGTTTATTACAAGTCGAGTATATTTAGGGTCTCAAAAATGCGATTCATTCCACGGCAGAAGAATAATAATAAAAAACAGAGCAATTCTAAATACATTAAATACATATATGAAAAGTTTATTTGCAAAAACAATTCTCAGAAAATAGATTGATATATTTTGTTTATATTAGTTAATTAATTAGTATTTAACAGTTAATTTAACTTAAAACCGTAAAAACCTTAAACATTGTTACTATATTTTTTTTACGGTCGAACTGTGGCAACCACAGCTGCCGGTTTTTCACAGTAAATTTTACGCATTTTTTTTACTGTGTATGGAGGTCAACGGCTACCATTTGGTTATGACCATTCTTCAAAATATCTTGTTTTGTGTTCAGCAGAAGAAACTTATACAGTTTTGCAACAAAATGAGAGCATGTAAATTAAATAAATAAATTTTGAACATTAAACTAATTTTATATTATTTGTTTTCCTAAACCATTTTAATCAGCACTGAGCAACACAATCAGATCTATCACAACACTGAAAAAAAAAAAAAAAAAAAAAAAACATATTCCCAACAGCAATATGACAGATGCCATACAGTTTACTTATTCATTTCAAATCGCTATGGCAACCTTGTTGGAAAATTTCTGGGGTAAATGAGAATGGCTGTTAGTGTGTCTAGGAAGAAATGTGTGTCAAACCAAGTGTCTGATGACAGAGTATAAAGATGATTCTTTGCAGCAATGAAAACCACTGATTTGTTTTCATTACTGCAGTACTGGAAGTATTGGAAAATGTTTAAAGCTTAATCACAGACAGAAACAGAAAGACCTCTAAGGACAAACAACACATCGCCTTGGGAGCTTCTTAAATTACCTGTTTTTTGACCTTGCATAACTTCATTATCTCCCCCCTGAGACCATTTCTCTCTTTATCTCTGTTTCTCACTCCCTCCCTCTTTAATGTCATTGATCCTGTCAACACATCTGACTTTCACTAGCAACCCTGAAATGCTGGAGTCCACTGCAGAAGACAAAGCTTTAAAAGCCTTTAAGGTGTGATTTTCATTGAAGCCAACATGGCTTTGGTGACCCTGTCCCATAATTCTATATAACTGCCTTTTTATACATCATAATGTTTTTTATGACGGCATAGCATTGAGGAACGGTACCTCGGAATATCGACAGCTTCAATTCAAGGTCATTCATAAAAAAAAGTATTAAACAGAATAATAAACAGAACAACACTGTTGATGCATTATTAATGCAACTGGCGAAATTTTTGTACCCTAAATAAAAATACATTTGTCCACTCAAGTGAATTCTATGTACCATTTATTCACTAGCATTTTAATGAGAATAGCTTGATCTGCAAAACAGTCTAAGAATATTTTAAATAGTGTCACAGCTTTTATGAATATAACTTTTATTGCTATTCAAATTACATTATAATAAATTATAAATGCTTATATTTATACTGTAAATTTGTGTTATATGTACAATAAAAATGGCAGCTGTGGTTTCCAGAAATGTCCTGTTTTATAAACATACAATTACAATGTTGCAGGTATAATGACATACTTTTGGTGCATGCATATTTTATTTTTTAATGTACTATTATGGGATTTTTCAGAATGTCTTTTTTTTCTCTCCATTATAAATTACACAGTAGTTCCTAAATTTTACAGTATTTTTAACAGTATTTTACAGTAAATACTATTATTTAGTCAAGAGTAAATTTATTTAATACAGTTACTTATTTAATTAATTAGGTTTCTTTTTTTTACAATTTCCGTGCTAATTTGTACAAATTTGTACGAGCTCACTGGTACAATTTATTGTGATTTGTCTTAACGCCGGTAACAGGTAAGTTTAGGAGCGGGGTTAGGTGTAGGTCATTCATACACATTTATACAAATTGGCAACCCGTAAAATACATACGATTTGGCAAAAATCAAAAGAATTTATACGAGTGAGGTCATTTGAATTTGTACGAATTAGCCACCTCGTAAAAAATGTATGAATTGCGGTGAGACTGGGTTGGGATATCGTAACCAGTTAAACATGTTTACGTTATGCTTTCTTTATAATTGTTTTAACAGTGTAGAAAATAAATTATATGTAAATAAAATGCATCCACATTTTTATGAAGGTGTGAAAAAAAGTCATGTTAATTCATGCGTTTATGACCTCGAGGTTAGATTATTTTTGATTATTATTGTTGATTATTATTTTTTGGGTGGTTGTTCTGCACGCTTCAAATAGACTACAGTTCAAAATGCAGCAGCTAGAGTCCTTACTAGAACCAGGAAGTATGAACATATTAGCCCGGTTTTGTCAACACTGCACTGGCTCCCTATCAAACATCGTATAGATTTTAAAATCTTGTTAATTACTTATAAAGCCCTGAAT
>JAUCNO010000318.1:11296009-11308739 GCA_032353835.1 Enteromius viviparus
TCCTGAGTCTCCTCCTTTAGCAGCACGCCAAATCAGCTTCGCTATTCGTTTATGCCTTCAAGCCCGAACTCGTGAAACTGCAGCATTTTCAGAAATGTATGTAGAGGCATATATTAACAATGAACCTAGGTCGAAATTAAACCTGAAACCAAAAGAAGAGATCTGTGACTTAAAATGTTTATATTTTCAGAGAAATGGGTCTGGAGATAATCATAGTTGGACAAATTGAGAATTTAGAAATCAGCTTTAAAGTTCAAGAATACTGGATATTGTCTTAAGAATACTGAAATAAAATTTCCATGCAATGAAGCAAAGAGAAATGTACTTATTTTTGATAAAAGACATTCAGAAGTTAGACAGAAGTTTGATGCAAACATATGATTACTGAAGTTTATTTATCCCTTGATATGTGTGTGTGTGTGTGTGTGTGTATGCACCCAAACTTTTAAATAGTAGTGTTATATCACACTATATATTAAAACTATACATCACTTTAACACTGTAACAGACGAGACCGGAAATTAAGCAACTCTGAGAGAGAAGGGATTGCAAAATAGAATGGGAGAGAAATGAAAGATAAATTACTCAGCAAATAACTTGAGACATGAAAATGTAGAAAATCAGACAATCAGACAAAAACTTAAAACACGTTGAAATCTCTGTCCCTGGACTCTGAGATCTTACTTTTCGCTGTTTGGCATTTAAATGACTGGTCATAACGCACAGATACTGACACTGTGCTGTCTCAGTAGGGGTCAAATAGGTTACTTACTCTGAAATAATTCATCAAGCCAAATAATATTGAGTCATAGCCAGGAGAGCTTCAAATATAATTGTCTTTGTCCCAAGGGCTCTCATTCAGCCAAGTGATTTTATTTCAGTTGTGAAGGCTAAAGATTAAAATGAATAATGGAATGATGACTGCCTCTTATCTAAAAGAGCCAAGGGAACAGCTTTATCTCTAGTGGATATGCAGAGCAGAAAAAACACAGCAGTATCCATAATTAGTGCGCATGAGGAGGCATCAGAGGTGGTACGATACGAGACACAGAAAAGGAGCAAGAAATAAGATTCTTTCTGTTTGTACACAAATGCCCAAAGCCCTGTCCTTTCATTCTGGAATGGTCAACAGATTCTTCTCCGCCTCTGTGTAGCAAAGCTTTCCTGACAATCTGGTGTCTAATTACTCCAGCATGCCATTCTAACCAGACAGAACAGCTGTTCACAGGCTCCACTTCTTTCCACACACACTTTCAGATTGGTTCTGCACCATTTCTCACCTTCATGCATGGTCCAAAATTAACACTCACCAAGGATTTGGTTAGTAAATAAAACTCAGCAGCTGGCCGGTAACTTTATTAATGACTGCAATAACCAAAACATGATTGGCCAAATGGATTAATTTGTAAGAAAGATAGTTTAACCTTTACAGATATAACTAAGCAAAAAAATAAAAAAAACTTATGATATTTCAGGCTTTTAAAACTAGATATTATTACCGTAGGTCTACACAACAGATGAAAACACTGAAATAAACAAACCAGATAAATAACAATGCTGCTCAAATATCCAAGATATTTAGGCTGTTGCATAAAAACAGTTTAAAGTTACATTTTTAGACTGTCAAGATTACTGAATTGCAATCAAATCAAGGCTTTAGGCCTACTGAAGCCAATTTTAACAGTAGTGAAAGAGTTAGCTAACATTAAAAGAACTGTAAAATGTTTTATAGTAGTTGAACAACACACAAAATAATATCTAAAGACACAAACTACTCACATTTCAATGACATGTCATAATTAAAAAAATGAACAAGGCAAGAAACAACATAGGCATTTCAGCACACATTTAGAGCAAATGTGTATATATTTAAAACAAAAAACTGCTAATATTTTAAAATAAATTCAGAAAACACTTAACACAATAAATACAATTTTACTGTTTTTGGTTATGTACTTGGTTTGCAGGATTCAAAAACTGATGCTATAGAATGAGACCATAAAATTATTCTGTGCGCTTTTTGTGCACTTTCTATGCAATGTTTCTTCCATTTATAATGCTGTGTTCTACAGCCTCACTAATTCAATGTGACATGTAACTGCTTTACATAAAAGTCTTTGTTCTATCAGTTTATCTCAAAGAGAGAGGAAGGAGAGAAAGTGACTGCCAAATCCCTTTGCTTCAATGAATGAAATGTAAGAGAAAATGACCATCATTGGGTAGCTCCAAAGACAGATTTTTTTTAAACACTGATCTACCATGACAGCGATCTGAATGCAATTATCAGCTCTAGCTATTCGCATCTGTCTCTGTGAAATAAAGTATCTCAAAAGGTCTCTTAAGGACCAGATATCACCTTTCAGCACAAATAACATTTACATTTGCAAATGGCAACATTTCAGAAATGAATATTGTTATACTGAATGCATTATAAAAAACTTGAATGGATGTCATTAACAAAAACTATGAGGGTTTACTCATCAAAAGGCTTTTTCTCACCTGTAGGGCACTTTTGAACCTCTGCGACGTCTGTCACTGTCATCTGTCATGTCTCGTTCGGCCTCCATTTTATCTAGATATTCAGCCCACCTGAAAACATTTAATATACAACACTTGAGCAGACTGTTAATGGAGGTCTCTCAGAATCTCTCAACAGTTTCTGTCAGCACAGAACATCATAACTATGTTTAACTGCCCAGCCAACAATCTGTTGATGATGATTATCTGCTTAGTAAATAATGTGTCTTTGAGTGCTGTGCTTTTTTAAACTCTGATTCATTCCCACTCTGTTAGTTGATGGTCGACTTGAAGAATAAAAGTCGAAACTACGAGAATAAATTCATAATATTAGGAGAATAAAAGTTGAAATGCTACAAGAATAAAGTCAAAACTACAAGATTAAATTTGAAATATAATATTTATTATAGTGCGCTTGTAAATGAAAAGAAGGCCACCAGATATAGGCATGTTTGAATATTGTTGCAACCGTTTGATATCAAGAATATGATATTTATTAAAAGACTGAACTTTTGATCTTCACATCAGCTCACACATTCCTTTGGGGTGCGCTGTAGCTCTCTTATTTAACCCTTTTTAATAAACTACAAAGACATTTATGTGGGATTATTAGCAGAAATGATATCATGTGTAATGTTCGTGGGACAATATGCTTGGAATATTTCATGTCTTCCATTGGATTTGTTATAGTGTGCCACCCAATAGCAATAATTGACGATGAGTTTTAAAACAAAAGAAACAAAGCAAAACATTATTGTGATTGCTGGCATGCTACAAATAATGAACATATATAATACAGCGATCTGATCAGTAAAGAGCTTGAGCAACACATTACTGTAAGACACAATTTGTGTTTCGCTATAAAACTGAAAACTGAGACTTTGTTTTAAAATGAATAAAGGGACTAATCTTATTGCTATTGGGTGGTGCACTATAACGAATCCAATGGAAGACATGAAATATTATTTCCAAGCAGATTGTCTAAATATTACACATAATATAATTTCTGCTAGTAATCCCACATAAATGTCTTTGTAGTTTATTAAAAAGGGTTAATTAAGAAAGCTACAGTGCCCCCCAAAGGAATGTGGACTGAGTGTGTGAGCTGATGTTAAGATCAAAAGTTCAGTATTTTAATAATTAGTATCATATGCTTGATTTCAAGCGGTTTACGCAAGTTCTTAGATCTCATCCCAGTAACATCAAGCAGCCGCTAGGACGCAACAATATTCAAAGATGCCTAAATCTGGTGGCCTTCTCTCAATCCGGGTCATTTACAAGTGCACTATACGAAATATTATATTTCGTCCTTAATCTTGTAGTTTTGACTTTATTCTCGTAGTATTTTGACTTTTATTCTTGTAATATTACAACTTTATTCTCGTAGTTTCAACTTTATTTTCATAATATTACGACTTTATTCTCGTAGTTTTGACTTTAATCTCATAATATTACGACTTTAATGTAGTAGTTTTACTTTTTTTTTTATGGTGGCACTAAAACTTTGTCGTACTAAGGTGCCCTTGAGATTAGCTATGTTTTGTTTTTTCTTTTTTTACATTTCAGCTACAAAATAACATGCATATTTGTTATTTTCCCAAACAAGTTTTTCCAAAAAATAGAGTTTGTATTTTGTAAAATTAGTTTTTTGAGACTTATATTTATATTTATCTTATAATATATTTTAAGACCATCAAACACACACCTCAACCTCTGTGCTTTGACCTTCTTTGGAGGGTTCAAACCATCCTGAAAACTCTTACAACTCTTAACCTTTGCATATATATATATATTTGACTCCAAGTTCATGTTTCATAAACACACACCCGCCCGCAGAGTGAGTATTCAGTAATCTGACAAGTTGGAGTAGAAACCCCACAGATTCACCGTGAACCGAAGGGCAACCCTTGACATGAATCCCACCCTCTAAAATAGTAGCAAGCACATGCATCCTAACACCTCCCAATGGATCGCATCCATTATTAATCTCACCCCTTTGATGAGCTGTTCACAAAGGCCTGATGAATTATTAAAATCATACCTTGACAGGTCAGTCGGTTGGCGTTTATCAGTGCTCAGTGTTTTCAGTGGTCAGTCCAGAGTTGAATGGCCAATTGGCCTTTCTGCCAAGACCATATTCAAGTATTTTGTTTACACCACAGCCACAGTTACCAAGCACACACGCACACATACACACATATAGACTACAAAGGTCTTCCTCAGGCACTCTGGGCTATTCCTCACTGAGGGTGTGTTGTTACATGTCCAATTATAGAAATATATCATCACTTCACAAGGCATCTAGAGTGGCAAGTGGCATTAGGTGAACCATGCTTACTCATTCTGTCTCACACACCTCGTAAATGTTGTTCATCCTTAGCACAATCTTTGGTCTTTATTTAAGAAGGTATAGTGGGGTTCAAAAGAGTGGAGGAATCCCCTCTTCGCTCAAAGGATTGTGTAATGTTTTCTGTGAAACAAAATTTAAATGTGTTTAGAAAAGTTGTAGCTTTAGTGACAATGCCATAAATTTTAAACCATGGATGAAAAATGTCCTTAATAAAATTTGCATTTCTACCAAGAGGACATAACATTTCTACCAGAGGTGGGGTAAAATGTCCCCACAGTCTTAAAGAGCGATTTGCTTTATACAGCAATGTCAGAGTACAGCTGATGCTAACTGGCTAGCTAACTGATGCAAAGCCGACTGATTGATTGAGTTACTGTACATATTTCATGTCCTGTGAGTCTTATTTATTGTCGTTTGTCCCTTACAATTAAAAGGTTTCAGTGAAAAGCAAAGGGCAAACATCACATCACTGACAGAGACACATGCACTCTGCATGGCCTGCCTCGGAGCAAAGCACGCAGCGGCGCTCACTAGAGTCAGATCACAGAGAGATCTGATGGAGGAGATTGAGATGGCTGATAAATCCCCATCTCTCTCCTCTCCTTTCAGATCGAGTCTGCACCCTCAAATGCCCCGGTATGAAGAGTAAGGCGTCTGTCACCCGGCGTGGCATCGCCTTTGAAGGCTCCACCTTTCCCTCCCAAGACTATGAGTGCTCTGCAGCAGGTCATGCTGGTATGTGTTTGCACACTACTGCTGTGTTACAGGTGTACCAGACAGACCTGCTGAATGAGCTGGATAGCATACCTGTGGGGCGGCTAGGTGAAAGTATTTGCAGGCTAGATTCTCTGCAGGGGTATCCTGCTGCACACTGAAGGTGCATATGTTGGCATTATCAGCTTACCACTCACCGTTCAATGGAAAGACAGTGGACAGACACACCTTGGTGATACGCTTCCTCCACGCTGCCATGAGTGCTGCCAGTGCCATCTCGTGTCACTACGTGGAACCTTACTTAGACTTTGTGCCCGGACTGGCCAAAGCATTTTTGTACCCTACATCACATCTAAGGTGCATGTGGTGGCAGTATCCGCTTACCCCTCAGCGTTTATTGTAAAGACTGCAGACCATAAGAAGCTTAATTGTGTGTGGCCCCTCACTAAGGGGAGTCAGGGCTCACTCCACAAGGAGCAGTATATGCCTTAAAACTGAAGTTTTCACTCCATGGTGTAGAATTCACCAGCAAGACTCTATTAACTGCCCAGTTGGTACAGTTGTGGAGTACTTGTAGGCTAGATTCTCTGCAGGGGTATCCCACTAAAGACAGTGGACAAACACTCCCTGGCAATACACTTCCTCTGCAGACCAGAAGAAGCTTAATTGTATGTGGCCCCTCACTAATGGGAGTCAGGGCTCACTCTACAAAGAGTAGGGCAGCCTCCAAGGCCTCTTCTGCAGGTGTCCCAGTTTTGGACAGCTGCAATGCTGCGGGTTGGTCCACCCCTTACACCTTCATCTGGATTTACGGCTTAGACATTGGTATGACCCCAGGGTCATCAGTCCTCTTGTTCAAGAGGTGTATGCCGAGGCATAGACGCAGGGCAGGGTCTTGGAATGCGTGTGGTATCATGTTTCCTATAGCGTTCAACGCAGCTCGAAGTTGCCGAAAAGGAACGTCTTCAGGTTATGAATTTCCAACACTAGTCTCACTAGTAATTCGTACAAGGTGCCAAATTTGTGCCAATTCGTGCTAATTCGTACAATTTGTCTTAAACCACGCGATGGGAAGGTTTAGGGGAGGGGTTATGTTTAGGTCATTCTTACAAATTCATACGAATTGGCATCTCGTAAAATGAATTCGTACGAGTGAGGTCATAAAAAATTCGTACGAATTAGCCACCTTGTAAAATATGTACGAATTGCCGTGAGATCAGGTTGGAATTTCCCTTAAGGGAATGAAATGCTGCATGAGAAAAATATTTTAATTTTGATGTGTGCGTGTGCAGTAAGCCTGCGGTAAGAACATCTGACTGGTAGAATAAAATTTCGGGATAAACTTTTTTCTCCCTTTTTAAATTTCAAATCACAATGCATTTATTTTCAATAAAAATGAAAGAAATAACCAAAAAGTTGAAAATAAAGTATTGGGTTATTATGTATTAGAAAGGCTTTTTTGTCCCATAAGGTGTCCCATGTGGGATCTATTTAATATTAATTAAAATAAAATTTACACTTAACAAGTTATTGCATACTTTTTTATAATGTACTTCAATACTGAGGTGCAGACAATTGCCACTATTTGCAAAACGTAGTAGCAGAAAATTATATTTTAACATAGTGTAAATTGAATCTAAAGCTATTTGCACTTAGTGTAAATAGCGTATTAATAAATGATGCTGCTGTTTTCACTTAGTGTAAACAGAATTCATCACTCTTTGCACTAAGTGGAAATAACTATACTAAGAAAATATGCTATTTTTACTTAGTGTTAATAATATCTCATTTCTGTTTACACTTACTTTAAATAGAATCTAATGCTATTCAACAAAATTCATTGTGACTTTATCTTGTGGGGTTTTTTTGTGGGGGGGATATTGACATTTTCCCAACCAGTCTACCATAATCAATACCCCTAATAAATTATATTATATAATTTTTATTTATTATCGCAAAAATTAATTATCATTCATTGATTTATTATCATAAAAAAGACCATCAGAGTAGGAACTGTTAAGAATCGTCAGATTATTTAATATTAAATATAAGGCATGCTGAAACAGGACATAAGTGGATTCTTGTAACTTTTTATTTTATGAATAAGGTAAAGCAATACACAGGTTTTTATTAGTACTGTTTAAGAGCAACACAGCGAAGGCCTCAGTAGAGTTCTGTTCAGAACTGGGTACCTCTAAACAGTTCAAATTAGATTTTATTTGTGTATAAATCCATGATGCCTCCCGTGTATGTCTAAAACACATTTAGTCTAATCTAAATTTAAAAATGAATGTTCAAATCCACAAATAAATTAACATTATAGTTTACAGAATTTTCACAAAAATATACTTCATTGTTTTTTTAGCAAAACTATTGCAATAATTTTTTATATAACTGAGAACAAATAGAACTGTTTTATCTATTGTGTCATTTCCAGTGGAAAGAGATCTTAGTTCATGGACCTTCAATGCTTCCTGCTGTCAGACATCAGTATTACATACACCTCTTTATTTGTAATCCTCAAGATTGTTTCTATTAGTGTATCTGTTGTTTAACCAAAAATAAAATCACAAAAAAGCAACTTGAAAATAGATGCTTGTAGTATGAAAACATACTGTAACTATACTATGCTATACTATAAAACTACTATAAAATTCAAAATAATTGATATTTATTTTTTTTTTGGTTTAACAATTTTAATTTATTATACATTGTTCCTCTAAAGTTGTATATTTATTTTATTTATTTATTTATTTATTTTTGTCTGCTCAACTTTTGCTGGTTAATTAAATAAAATATGGTCATAGAAAAACTATGATTAAAATCATTATAATTTATGACAAAAATGTTTATAAATAGATCTTGTGTGGAGAAAAAAAAAGTAAAAAATTATGATCCAACCACCTTAAAACCATTTACAGTTATTCCTATTATGTTTTAGATCTGACATCTGCCTAAATTTATATCAAAGATCCTTGAAATATGGCAAAGTCTATATAATAAGACTTCTAGATTGACAGGGACACAGTCGTTTTTAGGGACTGGCTTCGTTAATCTAGAGACACAGTGGATACGGTGGTTCCATTAGCGTTAGCGGAGCTGCTGGTGGTGGCGAGTGATGCAGAGCTTCCATTGGGGACGGCGTCACGTGATTTGGCTCGTGGTATCATCATTTCCTCTTTGTTCCTCTCAGGTTTGATAAGCAGCACATAGCACTTGGGTATGAAGACGCACGCGAGCAGACCGAAGCTGGAAGCCAAGATGGCGAAGATTTGCACCGCCACCATGAATTTCCCCCGCGTGCTCAGGTAGGCGGGCACGAAGGAGATCCAAACGATGAAAAATACCAGCATGCCGAAGGTCACGCTCTTGCCCTCGTTGAAGTGGTCTTCTAACTTCCGTGCCACAAAAGCAAATGCGAAGGCCAGCACAGCCAAAAGAATGTCGTAAGCAAAGATGGAGCAGATGAAAATGATGTTTCCAGGGTCGCACTCCAGAATGATCTTGATGTTCTGGGCGGCTGTGTTCTTCACGGGGTGTGGAGGCATCAGAATCAACCACACGGTGCAACCTACTGCTTGAATCAGGGTACACACTATCATTATCGCCCTCTGGTGCCTGGGATGTATAGGATCTACATCATTCTTCTGAGGAATAGCTGGAGCAATGACAGCAGTGTCGGGACTCTGCTCAGATGCCGCTGCAGCTGCTTTGGCTGCTTTCATAGCAGATTTGACGGCTTTCACGGCTCTGGCTCTCAGCATGAGAAGAGCAGATTTGCCCATTAGTGAGGAGAGGACCAAAGCAAAGCCTACAGCCAAAGCCACTTGGCTGGTCATGCAAGACCACATCTGAGGCTCACCGAGGAACACAATGGAGCAGAGGAAGGTTATCACTAAGCCCAACAGCAAAGAGAAGCTAAGCAGCGGGTCGTTGGCGTTCACCAAAGGTGTGTTGAGGTGCATCAATAAAATAATCGCAACTACTATAGCTGCCAAAGCCCCGAAAGCAGCAATGGCGATCAATGTGATTCCAAGAGGTTCAGAGAAGTCCAGGAATTCTATGGTCTTTGGCACACATGTATCGTGATTGGCATTGGACCAGTAGTCTTCATCGCACTGGATACAGCCTCGTGCATCTGTTGGAAGTGTTTAAGTTGTTAAAATTAACTGAGTGGTCAGTTAAAAGTAACTAATTAAAAAAAAATAAAACATCGCATGACCTGTTGTGTTAGAGATCTCTCCATCTGCGCAGGGGATGCAGTCAAAGCAGCAGACTGGTTCTCCCTGCCGAATACCCATCCTAGTTCCAGGCTGGCATCGTTCACTGCACACTGATCGCGGTGTCTGTAATAGAAGCAGACGAGTAGGGAAAAACAAGATTCTTTTTAAATTAAGTTTTTAATCTATAAAATTCCACTTGCAAAAACCATTTCACTAAATATAATTTTTTATTTTAAAAAATTATTAAATAGAAATAGAAATTAAATCTAATCAATAAATGGATATAAAATATTTTTAAAATATATATACACACACACTGTATATTTAATATCAAATTTTAAGAATAGATAAATAAAAATATATATATAATGTTTTAATTAACAGATGTGTATTTAACAAACTGTGTATTTATTAAATATAAACTAAATTAAATGTAATCGATAAATGGATATTAAATATTTACCATATGTATATATACTATTAGGAATAGATTAAATATTGTGTTTGTTTATGTTTATGTCAAATATGTTTTAATCAACAGATAGACATTTGTAAAATATTTACATAAACTTTAAATTATTAAATCTGTATTCTAACATTGTCATTGTATATAATAGTACATAAAATAATGTAATTAATAGATAGCCATGAAATACTTTTTAAAATATACCTTTAGATAGATAGATGGATAGATAGATAGATATTTTTGAAATACATAAAAAAACTACTACATTTAAACTATGTAAACTATGTATCAAATATATATTAAATATAAGATGCTATAATGTGTGCGTACGTATGTACATATAGATAGACAAATAGATAGATATTACAGCATGTAATGCTTATTAAATATGTATTACATATTTAATCTAGATAGATATGAAATGTATTAAATATATTAAATGTTTTATACACAGAATAGATAAAGGGATAAAAGATATCAAATGCTGTTATGACCTAATAAATATCTTAATTATTTACAGCCTTATTGTTAATATTATGACCATACTAAACTACACACATCACTTAAAACATAACTCACCTCCAGAATATCATTGTTCCATATGATGGAGGCATTATCGATGCTTAACCTCTCATCAAGGGGTGCTGTGCTGTTGTAGTAACCAATGTGGTTATATGTAACCTCTCCTTCCGAATCACTCTGCCAGTTTAAAATTTCATAAAAGCCATCTACGTCGCCATTATTGAAGTATATCTCCTCTCTGGTGTGAGGAACAGTGTATCTAAGATTTTTCAAGTAGTACATCAGCTAAAAGGAAAACACATAATTGTTACAAATGAGACAAAAAAAAAACTATCATCACTGCCAATAAGTGTTGTACCTGCCAAGGTTCAAATTTCGTAATGTCAGCACATGTTTCATTCTCAAATGGGCCACTGCCGGGTATACATTCCTCTAGATTATGGAGGGCATGTGCCACGGCATACACAGCCTTATACACGTTATACGTAATCCTCAACTGTGACACGTCCGTGAAGGTGTTCTGTAAGTTCTCCAGCATCTCTTCTCCAGTGCATCTCCTTATGCCTCTCATTACCTCCTTATAATTCAAAGTACAGTTGAACACTAATCCCCAAAACTCCTCTGTCAGAGTGTCATTATATGGACTAACGCTCAGCAGATGCTCTTTCAGGCCAGGTATTTCGGCACGCTTGACCGCAAACCCTATTGTACCCCCCAGAACAGGCAGTATGTCTGGGTGACGAGAGATGGCGGCTGACGTGACCCAAGCCTCGCTGGCGATCCAGGTGCGGTTGGTGACGTTGTTGCTCAGCAGTTCCCCCACTAGGGGGCTCAGATCCACGTCGGAGGAGAACACCACGATGATCTTAGCTGTGGAATCCAGCACCGTCCGCACGATGCGGTTGATGGCTTCTGGGTTCCTGATCTTTGGGAGGGTTTCAGAGAAGGATATGCAAACTCCCGCCTCCTCCACGACCTCCTTGAACCTCTTGATGCCGTATTTCCCGTAATCGTCATCAGCCGCGATGGTACCCACCCAGGTCCAGCCGAAACGAAGCACTAGTTTGGCCATGGCCACAGACTGGTGCTCATCGCTGGGGATGGTGCGGAGGAATGTGGGGTACTGGAACCTGCTTTCAAGAACTGAGCACGAAGATGCGTAACTCATCTTAAGGAGAGGAAAAACAAATTCAGCTCAGTTTAGATGCTCAGATGTGATTTCTGATATTGTTACATAGTATTTAAAAGATGGAATAAATTAAACTTAAAACAAAGATACGAAAAAAATTTAATTTATTTAATCATTTGGCACGATGCACTTATTGTGTGCATACGTTTTTACATTATATTAAAAAAAAAATACCTATATGCAGTTACATCTGTAATGCATTTCTGTACTTACAGTTATTATTACAATGTTGACCCATCCCTGACATCTTACACCCTTTAACCTACCCATACCACCAAACCTGTTGCTAACTTTACCCATATCATTCCTTCCTTCAATCATATCCTTCTTCAATAGCAGCAAAAGTGTTTTGCGATACAGTATGAACACAGTAACAGAGGTTTCTAACAAATGGCTCTTGAAATTGATATCAAGTGAAAAGTAATTATTTGAAAGTGATGGACTGAGTGTTGGCAAGACGTCACAAGTTTTTGTACATTAAGCCTGCATTTATTTGATACAAATTACAGCAAAAACAGTAACATTTTTAATATGTGTACTGTTTAAAATAACTTCTATTTAAAACTAAATATTAACATATAACCTCTTCTTGCTGCTCGAATAATAAAACAAGCCTTTATTACTTTTATTAAATAAAAGGTTGTCTGAAATATAAGTATTTTGTAACATATAGGCCCGGTTTCACAAACGGGGCTTAGGTTAAGCCAGGTCTAGGCATTCGTTTAATTAAGATATTTAAGCAACTTTTA
>JAUCNO010000318.1:11308839-11324579 GCA_032353835.1 Enteromius viviparus
CCCTTTGTGTTTGGACTGTTTGATTATTCCTTTATTTTGACGGGAAAATAAAAGACTGTGTTCCTGCACTTGAATCCGGTTTCATTTCCTAACAGTCATGTATCTATTTAATGGGGTTTCATTAACCTTATGTTCTATTCCTGCTTCAATCTCTATATTAGCTATTTGGTTTCTACTCAATAAGCCAGTGCTCTAAAGTCTTCTACTGCCAAATCAATGCCATGAGTTAAGGTTGTCAGTTTGTTCCTCCCTTTGTTATATCGGGTCATTTCTGCAACACTGAATTTATATCTGAGTGACCCCATGGTTTGTACTCGGGTTGCCGCTCGCCATTTGCTCTAATTAAAGGCATCATGTATGGGGTATCCCTTTTAGGCTCTTTTTTTCTAGCCCCTGGCCTCATTGTTGTAACTGGATTTCTCCATGTTTCTCTTGGGGTTGGATTCTGTGATTCTCTCAAACTGCTGCTAATTCTGACCTCACCTTACTCTGTTTCTATTGCCAATTCATTCCCTGTGATTACAATCTTCTCCCTGTGAGAGTGACAGGTTTGCTAATTTTGCCCTACTTCCTTGTCTGCCTCTCATGCTGTCGAATTCTCTCTCCTTTGTTTCAACACCCTCACAGCTGGGCGTTGGCCTCCAGTCCTCTGAACCTTCCTCTTCTGTACTCTCATCATCTACTTCTTTTTGTTTAGAAATGCGTGATATTTCTATCAGGTTTTGCTGTATATCTGATTCTAACTTAGCTAAGTTTTCTTTTATCCATATCTGCTTTATCACGTCCTGTTGCACATACATTTCTATCTTACGTTCCTTTTCTTCCTTTTCCTCTGGGGTTTCTTCCACTTCTATCTGTCCATCTGTAATATGGAATTGGTGGTCATTATTGGCTTGTTTGGTAGAAGTGGTCACTACTCCTGACACCTAATATTGTGGCATCATCAGAGGGGCTGATGGTTTTATTGCACTGCGGTTGAGTGAGTAGGGGGGAGGGGCCCCTTTTTCCTTTTTCTCTGTACTAGTTACAGTCTGACTTTCGTTAAGAGCTGTTATTTTGGCCCTACATATCATCGCGGTGTTTATTCTGCCCCACTGTCTGAGTTTGTATTTTTTTTCCTTTATCTCCTTATCTATTTGCGCTGATGGTTGAATCAGATGATTCCCAGTGATGACCAGTCTCAGCAGATCCGGGTGCCCCCTCCAAATTGTCGGGAAAAAATCCCTTCCTCAGGATTTGATTCCCTCCCGGTCCTTGATCCGCCAATAATGAGACTTCACACAAAAATACTCTTAACTATTTAATAAGAATCAGAAGTTTTGAATCTGAGCTCAGGATTCCAGCACTACACCAAACATGACATCTGGGCAGTCCAGAATGCCTTACAAGACACAACAGTACTCTATTTATACATATTCTTGTCCCCCAGAAGAATCTGTCTCTCAGTTTTCTTTCCAGACAGTTGGGGGTGCACAGCTGTTTGGTAGACAGCTAACCTTCAGGTAACCTTTTTAACCTTTGGGGCCCACTTCTTGTTTTTCTGTCTGTGGAAATGACAGCTTCAGAAGAACAAAAGATGTACAGGGGGAAAAAAAAAACATGCATACAACTACAAGAATAGCACAATTTATTTTATTCCAGTTCCATAGCTAAGTTAAACTGACTATTTGCTGGTTATTTGATTAAGCAGATAAGCAAATAAAACATATACGTAAAATAGATGAATAAAACATATAAGTAAAATAGATGAATAAAATCATATTCCCACAACAGTAAAATACATCAATATTATAATATCAATAATAATAATTTTATAAATAACATATGAAAGGCACACCCTCTAGAGCCAGGCTTGGACAAAGAAAATCCATACAGGTTTGGAACCACTTGAGGGTAGGGATATGCCAAACAAAGCTTTTGAAGCAGTGAGGATTTTACAACGAACTGCATTTTAGCTTCAAAGTTTTTGACACAGTGCTCTGCATCTTGTGGTTAATAAAAGTTCTTGCAACTGTATCATTTAGATTTTTTGTTCAATGGGATGTCATTATTGTAAAATTTAATTTTCCATTTAATTTGCCTGGCTGACATTAATAAGACGGCATGTGTGTGTTTTGTGTCTTCCATACAAAATAATTTTAAGTATCCTTTTTGGTGGAGTGGCAAGGTTGTTTAATTTTCATTCAGTTTCAAATGTTATCGTTTTTAATAACATAAAACAGCACAAAAGTCCGGCATCTTTAGAGCTGATCTGAATGCCATTTTCCATTTTGATCACCGACCCAAGATGGCGGCGATGTTGGCGTATGCTGAGAGGCCCCAAGGCGCGTCTACCTATATATGTCTATGAAGATTGCCAACTGCACATTCAGCCCTGCATGCTCAGACCTGCACTTCCAGACCTGTCGCTTTATCAGACAGTGCCACCTACTGTTTGGATGATTACCTGGATTAAATTGCTGATAGATTGCAACTTACACTGTGTATCTACTAAAAAATACTACGCTATGACGGAATGCATTATAATATTGTAAAGGCGGATAAAAGACAGACAAAAAACTGTTTGTGTATCCTCGGTTTTAATTAGAACAAAGAGCAACTGTTTACAGACGCGCCGCCAGCCAAACTAAACTGTCTCTCACTTCCAGGTTTCCCCCACCTTGCTGGTGCAACACAATAACAATTTCTCCATACTTTTAAAGTCTGTGTGCTACAATATAAAATATTACACATAGGTTATGATTTAATGCGTTAAGTCTGGTTTATTTTTATTAATCGTATTTGTAAATATTTCTGAAATTGTTCAGTTACTTAAATATTTTCATATTCATTTAGTTTTCCTAATAATTAAGGATTTATCACATTCTTTATTATTAAGTTAGGGGATGAACATCCCCTATCCCCAATACTTACAAAATCATAGTGCTTTTAATCATTTTCCTTTCCATTGTCCTGCAAGTCATTAAGTTGTAAACAATGCAGAAAAATGGTGAAAAAAAAAAAAATTAGTATTTTACTTATAGAGACAAAATGTTACATTATTTAATAACTATAAATCTAAACTATAATTAAATACTAAAATATTTGTTTCAAAGGATATTCGTTTGTTGGTGTAATTAGATGCCACATTATTACCACATTGGTAATTTTCAGGAATTGCTTTAATAAAATGAATAACCTTGTCCGATGTTGCTACTTGCTAACATTTTATAATGTTGGAAATTATTACAACATTACTACGGTACACACGCTACTAAACAAATGTTCTTCCAAACAGCAGGTGGTGTTGTCTGAAAAAAGCGAGAGGCCTGGAAGTGCAGGTCTGAGAGTGCAGTTGGGGATCTGGTTCTGCAGCTTCATAATATTGTTCTCAATAAAAAACTCAAAGGCCCGGTTTCACAAACGGGGCTTAGGTTAAGCCAGGTCTAGGCATTCATTTAATTAAGATATTAAAGCAACTTTTACAAACATGCTTTATAAGAAAATATTACAGGTGTGCATCTTAACACAGAACAATGACACTGACATGTTTTAAGATTTGTCAGGGCAAGATATTTTCATTTGAGACAGCTCAAACATGCAATGTAGTCTGCGACTAGCTTAAGCCTTGTCTGTGAAACTGGGGGTAAATGTCTTTATCATCACTTTTGATGAATTTAAAGCATTATTGCCAAATAGAAGTATTAATTTCTATGATTATTACAATCTGATTCAAGGTTTTGAATGGTATAGTTTATAATGTTGTGTATTATGTTACAAAAGCTTTTTATTTCAGATAAATGCTGCAATCTTTCTATTCACCAAAGAATAAAAAAATAAAATATAAGTTTTTTAAATAGTAATATAAAATGATTACTGCGTTTGCTGTGTTTAGGATCAAATAATACCAGCTTGTTCCTTTAAGGCCAGAGAATTCTTTAAAAAACGAAAAATCTTACTTTCAAACATTTTCTAAATCTTAATACACCTTAATCATTGTTTTCATATTCACTCACATTCAAACGAATGAGAGAATTATCTTATGCTCATTAAGGCTGCATTAATGTTATTGAAAATACAGTACAAATATTAATACAGAAACTGTTTTATAATTTTATATATTTTAGAAGACATTATTCCTGTGATGGTTAAGCTGAGTTTTCAGCATGATTCCTTCGGTCTTCATTGTCACATGATCCTTCAGAAATAATTATAAAAAGCTGATGTGGTGCTAAAATAAATCCACAAATAATCCTTTTCTCATGGAAAAAATTACCTTAAGGAAGATATTTCTAAAGATGAACGGATGGATGCTTGTTTATTTGCCCAAACATATAGTCAATACTAGATGCAGATTGCTGCTGATGCGCCAGTTAAACTACACAAACATCCCTGACAGCTGTTTAAAATGTAAACAAGAAATTGGGACCCTTTACCGTTGTATGTGGGAGTGTATTGAGATTCAAAGTTTTGGAAAAATATTGTTGTTCTTTGTGAAAATGATCCTTGTGATACCAAATGATCCAGTAAATTTAGTGCTGAACACTAATAAACGCAAACTAATTGACTTCAGCTTGCTTCAGGCCAAGCGGGATATTGCTTTAAAATGGAAGGAGATACAAGGTCCCTCCTCTATTATTTGGATGATAGAAACGACTAACAACCTCGCCGTGGAAAAGCTGACTTTTGCAGTTAAACTTAAAGACTTCTAGCGTTTATATATAGGAGAGAATACATTTTATTTAATTTATTATTTTATTTATTTAGTTGATGTTCAGTACGGTTTTTGTAAGGAAGTTACTTTTGGTTATTGTTTAATTGTATTTAAAACAAATGCCAATAAACATACTTTACTGTCACTTTTGACTGATATGATGCATCTTTGTTTAATAAAAGTGTCCTTTTAATACAAATATCCATTTCTAAAAACAACAAAAACTTACCCCCAATGGTATTCTTTATGTATGTATGTATAGATACTGTAGAGAGATATAATTAATTTAAATATAATACATTTTAATCAAAATAATAATAATAATTTTCAACAAATAACAACAAAAGATGATGGCAAACTAAATGAGTTTTACCTTTTATGGATTTCCTAAATTTAATTATGCTTTTCTGTCATTATGATATCAGGAAACTACCCCTCAACAATTTTTTTATTTTATTTTTAAATCAATAACTAAATAAAGAAATAGAAATGCGTTCAAGTCATGGTTTTTTTATGGTTATATATACGTAATAGATTCATTGCCCCAAATACAGTGGTAGCTGAAAGGTACTTGTGGGAAATAGTAGAGCCCGAGTATCCTGGCTGTGGCTATGGAGAGATCAGAGCCTCCAGCCCCCACCAAAGCAGAGAGAGGGGGTCCGTTCCCACAGCGGTAGTTGGGCACAGCCTCGTCCTGGCCTGTCAGGAAGGTGAGCGTTCCCTCCACGGCTTTTGAAATGGTGAAGCAGGAGTCATAGATGACGTAACCCAGCTCAGTACGCGGTAAGATGTCAGGTCTGTTGTTGATCTCATTCAAAGCAAACAGCATGGTCTGAGCCCAGCGGAAAGTACGAAAGTTAAATCTGAGGGGGAATGCACATGTTAGAATTAAATAAGGTCTCCTAGACATCATTTACTAATAGTGCGAGACAGTCTGGGTTTATTTCAAGGGGTTCACTTGGGTTGCATGACAGAATTATTTATGTTTAATTCAAGTTACAATTTAATTTGTTTGCTGTTATATATCTTGCCAAATGGTACTTGTGATCTTTTTGAAGCTGCTCTTATTTCTTCTAGCATCTAATTCGCTTTATAATACGAAATGCAATACCAGCTATCACCACTAGATGTCTCCAAACAGTCTGGTTAGCACAATAAACTGTACAACAGGTTTGGGAGGACAAACTTTAATTATTCCTCGGACAACAGTTTTATTAATTTTCATGATCAATGGTTTTGTAATTAAGACATTAATTCGTGTAATTAAGAAAATTAAGCATTTGACATTAAGCTCTTATAATTTTAGAAATGAACATTATTCTTACAACGACAAATAAGTACGCACGTTTTGCTTAAGTGCACTATTGTGACCGTAGGCTACACATTATTAGATGTCGATAAAATAACTTAATTGTCCATTCAAAAAAGTACGCAATTCAAGGCGAGTTTTGCTTTTATAATAAATATGAAATATAGTTTCTTACCCCTCGCAATCAGAGGACTCTGGAGCGATCGTGGTGTTGCTGTCAGTGTCCGTTAAGCGCTGATGAACGGGAAACATTCCGCCAATAACCACCGTCTTCTTCTCCACTTCCTTATAACCCCTCAGGTTGAATTTGGCCTTGAGTTTGCAGCTCCCCTCTGCATCGGTGGGTTTGTAAAGGTTAGAAATTATACATAAAATCACCAAAACGCGTCCTTTGGAGCTCAATCCAGATAAATCCATTTTAGAGTAGGAACACATAAAAGACCCGCTGCTTTGATGTGCATGTGTTTGGAGAGGAACGACAGACAGTATGAATTAACAACGCCTGAGTTCTCATGAGCTCTTCTGGGATCTCTGAAGATTGCATAAGACAACTGATCAAAGCTGCTTTCATATCAGAAAATAAGCTATCATTAAGGTTTAAGGTATTATGTTACAAAGTGACAAAATGGCCCTTTTTTCTCCCACACCCCCATCACATCTAATTATTTGTCTATTTAGTAATGGGATGAGTAACATTGCTTAGATGTATTTATTCAGAGGTACAGTATGATGAGTCATGTAGGCAACTTTATTTTTGTAATATTTTTTATTGTATTTGTAATACTTTTGATAACCAAAAAGAAAAAATAGATTTATTTATTAAGCAATTCAATTGAAAATATAAAGACAATCAATCAGTCAATAAAAAAAAAATAAAAAAAACATTTTTTTATTCATTTTATTTTACAAACCTACAGAATGTGTGTTATGTAAGAAACTGACAATATAAATTCTATATATATCTATATCATTTTGATATTTTTACTAGCAAATAATTCAATTAAACAACAGAAAATACATTTATTATTAAAAAAATGTTATTATAATAAATGTCTTTGATATTTTTAATAGCAAATAATTAAATTATACAATACAAATAGAAAATAAATGTATTTAATTTTTTTTATTAGAATAAACTATATATATGTGTGTGTGTGTACATGCAGACACACAGATTTAGTAAAAATTTAATTTTTAACACATTATGTTTTAAGTAATTCTCATTATTCTCAGTTTAGTCATTGTAAAATGTTCTACATGGATGTTCATGGACCAATATACAAAATATAGGCAACTGTATATTTTGTTTGTCTTTTTCTCGAAACATGCCAGAGAACTTGTGGTCTATGTATTTTATGTTAACTGCATTATTAATATTTGATCTCTCTCTCTCTCTCTCTCTCAGTTTAGTTCAGTTCTCTCTCCCTCTGTAGACTTAGTTTGTCTCTAAAGATTTCTCCAAGAAGTGAAACAGTAAATAATAATAATAAAAAAAGACTCTATATTTTTTTCAGACATTAAAAACATTTTAATTAAAGATTCATTCTACTGACTGGGACATTTACTGTAGAGACAGGTGAAGATAATGGGGTGAACAGCACAGGGGCATCCTGGGGTTTGATTTAATTGTGATGGGCATGCTTCAGCTTGTTCAGTGACAGCACTGGTGCTTGAACCTCCCCTGCTGTTTAACTCTATAATAGGCCCGATACTGTATCTATCCTTTCCTTTGGGATCTTGCTGTTTGTGGATGTGCTTGTCACTACACGTCCTTCAATCAGCACAGAGACACACACCTGAACCCCTTTTCCCAAGTGAAAGCAAGAAGCACACACAAGCACACCAAGTTCACAAACAACAGCCTGTCACGTTACACAATATCTGCTCCTAACGCTTCAGTGAAACATCGCTAGACATTAGTTTGACTCCTAACGAGTCTTAACTGTCAATTTAGAGAAACACAATTTGTTAAAACAGAGGAGGACCTTTGACATGTAACTAAACAGTAATAACAGTTTAGTATAGTTTTAACAATCCGAGGAGACCTGATTTAACACGGTAAATCTAGCAAATGTGCAAAGACATTTAAATGCTTGTTTGTTGCATTTTCCAAAAAGTACCTGACTGCACAGGACAAGAGTACCTCTATTACAGTACATCAGTGTGTTTGGGAATCATAATGAATTTTTTAATAACATTTATTACATTACTTCCTTCTTTGAGACTGCACTATGCTGTGGGATTGTTTTTCAGATGTTTGTAATAAAAACAGCTGGAGAATGTATAAAAATATTTGGATTGATTCAGATATATTACATTACATTACAAAGTATTACATTGTGACTGCAATGGTAGCTTGATCCACTAGTGGGCGCATTTGCCTTATTTTTAAGATCTAATTGATCATTTAAACAGATAATAGACAAGAAAAAAATATATATATATAAGATATATATTCTTTTTTTTTTTTAACAAACCTTTTAATTGATATATGCGTTCAGTTTGATCATGTACTCAGTGCTAAGTAATCAACTTTCGCTAAAAATATAAACCATGAAATGATCAAATCCTCAAGATTTTTTTAAATTACGTTATGGGCTAGGCTAAACTTCATCTACTCATATATATATATTTTTATTTTATTTTTTAATTTTCAGTTTTAATTTCCATTGTCCCTAAACTCATTTTCCACCCTGTTAGGATGTACTTCCTCACCTTACAAAATTGACAATTCCACTGAAATCATTTTCAAGAAGTGATATTTTTTCAGAATTTAACTGTACAAATGGAGATATGTCACCTCTCACTCATACCTTTTTTTTTTATTTACGTTTTTTAAATGTTCTCCCCAAAGTTCCACCCTGTTAGGCTATATATTATGGAGAATGTTTGTCCAATAAAAAACAAACCAAAAAAAAAAACATCTGACAGTTATCATCTGTTGAATGTTTGATAACTTGGTAGTTCATCACTGAAAAAAAAAAAAAAACTAAAGCTAATTTAAAATTTTCCATTCTGTTACATTTTTATAGACTCTGAAATAGAGTGGACATTCTAATAGAATACAGAGCTTGGCCAGTATGTTACATATATTTCAACATGTCACAGTTTTGGTAGAAACATGAAAAATAACTTTTAACGTTTTTCCCAAATATTATAAAGCCAAAATATTACCGGATCCCAGGAATGACGCAATTTCATAAATCCCATGTGAAGTAATCATGTCATCTGCGACAATTATGTTACTGTTTTCTAAAACAATTAAAACTCATCTTAATTGAAGCAAAGCTAAAATAAGATAAAAATATCATAGAAAAAAAAAAAAATTTTTAAAAGATAATAAATTGATTATATGGTTATGCAAGGGTCATCAGAACGTTACTGTTGTTGCTTACACAGCAATATTACTCATTTCTTTCCCATGAATGCATACATTCAATTTGCACAAAAGGAATACTTATATTGTATAGTATTCAGTTAACTCAACTAGAAGTGTCAACTATATTAAATCGATCAGTTATGATGAGAGAAATCTGAACACAGAGTTCTTTATTAAAGCTCAGTTTGCATTATACAAATATCAGTTTCAAACTGCATGCGGTGGCTTGGTCTGAGGCACAATACTAAGGTAAAACAGCATTGTTCAGGTTTAGACAAAAAAAAAAAAAAAAAAAGGAAGGGGGAAATCAACATAGAATTGCATAAATTAAACTGAATATCATATAATATTGCAGTTTACCCACTAGAAATTTAAACGTGTTAGTTGTATTTTTAATAGACAAGTAAAATATACATATGATAAAGGAGACACTGAGGAAAAGACATTAAGAACAAGATTTGCAATTAAGACAAGGAAGTTCATGTTGCATTGAGTTTTTGCTATCGTGACAACAGAAAGGTTTGAAATGAAATCTTCGAAGACAATAAATACCAAGCATGTTATTCATATCACAACAATTCTCTACATCATAAATTAGACCGAAGGCTGGACGCAGATCTCCATTAGAGCCCAATCAAAGCCCCCTATCTCTATACATAAGAACACGCTTGTGTTAAAGGAGTGGAATATTAATAATAATGAGGCCACGCACACACACACAGGAGGACTGACTCAAATGTTGACAGTAACTCGTGGTCCAAATTCATTTAAGCCTAACTTAGCTCAAAAAGACTTGGCGTACTGTGCGGGATGTTGCCTCTCAGTTTGTATCCTGTCAATCACCTATTCTTCCTCCCTCTGTAAATCTCCTTTCATTTGCCTTTGGAAACACTATTGCTCTACCTAGCACACAACTTTTTTTTTTTTTTTTTTTTACCAAGGCCTTTATTGGTGAAAATAAGTACACTGTTGATCTTATGCGCTTATAAGACCAGCCCAGGCACTCAACTCAACTATGGTGATGTAAAACGCAAACAAACATCAACAATTACACATTTCCTCACTTCTCACTATTCAAATCCATTTCTGAAAAGACAGAGGAAAACAATGCAGCATAAAATAAAGTCACATCCCTGAAAAACAAAGTAACCTCGAGAAAAAAAAAAAAGAAAAAAAAAGATAAAACAGGCACAAATTTTAGGAGGCCTCCATATTAGGGGTCTCCTTTACAGCAAAACCTCTGTGATAAACCAACCCGTCCACGGCGTAAGAGCGGCATTTAGCAAACTATCTGATCTCATCTGTATTTGGCAAAAAAACATCGATTGGTCACGTTTGAGGAGCTACTGCTAGTCTTTACTTTCCACTTCCATAGAAGAGTTCAGGCATGAAATCCAAACTGAAATCAACACTGCAATGAAAACAAGTTTATCTTAAAAGGCAGGAAGCAGCAACACTTGGAACGTAACCCTTTAAATGAGCGGATTTCTTAAAAAAACGGCTTTCATGCTGCACAAGGACAGTCAACTGCCCTAAAATGATCTTTGACCTTCAGTGGCTACAACAGAAAGTACAGGAGTCACAATGCATTAAACACAGAGCTGATAGAAATAAAAAAAAAATCTAAATCAATGTATCATTATTATCATCAGTGATGAGGATAATAACACTTTTAATACCAATTTTACAACCAGTCCCCAGATAATGAGGCGTAACTGAAGTAGTGTTGCGCCAATCACAGTACAACCTGCCATTGTAGGGAATGTTCCGGTCTCAATGGGACAATGACAGGGCGGCGTGCCTAAAGGGGGTCGCAGGAGTGGAGAAAAAAGGGTTTTGGGGGGGTAGGGGAATGTAGCAGTACTGGGAAAGGGGGAGGTAGAAGAGGAGTCGACAAGAATAATTCAGAAGGTATAAAAGTCCACGGTTCTACTCCCACTCGGTGGTTCCTGGTGGCTTGGATGTCAGGTCATACATCACTCTGGAGATGCCTGGGATTTTTTTGATCTCGTTGACCATCTTGAGAACCACCTGTGACCAGGAGAGCATGAGTTAGCGTGTGGAAATTGTGTGTTTATGTGTGGATAGAGGATGTGATCTCTCACCTCTTCAGGAATTTGGTTGTCTGGAGTAGCAGCGATGCCGGTCATGAAGTCGCTGGTGATGAAGGTTCTGATGACGACGGACCGTCTGCAGGACGGCTGCTTCTGCAGCGGGTCACGATCAAAGTGCAGTGGGGTGAGGATGACTGGCATCTGGCTGATCTTACTCGAATAGCCTGGATAAAAATTTGATAAAAGTATATTTTTAATATATGATGTTTACAACTAGGGATGGGAATCGAAAACCCAGTGTTTCAGTTCCTTGGAATTGTTTGCAAAATGTATGGGCACAAATGATGTCATCACGCGCATTGCGTAACTTTCGCACGTTGCTTAGCTTACGCTCAGTCAATAGTAAGCATGGCGCCTAAGCGAAAAAAAAGTCTGGTTGTATTTCACCAAAAAAGACGATAATAGGGCAACTTGCAATCCTTGCAGCGTAGATATTTCCTCAAAGGGAGGAAATACCACTAACATGCTAAAACATTTGCGCGCACACAGCATGCAATAACAATTGAAGAATGTTGCTTTTTCGATCCGCTCCGGACTAACAGTTCTCAGCACAGCAGCGGCAGCAGCAGCAACAATGTTAGCATGTCCTCGGCTAATAAAACTGCAGGTATCTAATTAACTAACAAACACTGCCATCATATTAGCTGTGTAAAACCTGCTGTTAGTAACGGTTAACGTTAAATTAATGCCTTCTCATGCATAACATTTAGATGACAATCACGAGAGACTGAGTCTGGCTGGCTCAGAGTCAGAGTGGAATCTCCACAAAATGATTTTTGTTGTATTTTGTTAAATTTACAGAAGAATATTTATTGTATTATTAAGATTTTTACGATTCCAATTCCATTTTCGATTCTGCTTATCCATTCCCCTCCCTATTTAAAACATCCCTTAGTGCATAGGTTTGAAACCCTATTGTAATTGTTCGAATGGACAAGGATCACAGGGTCCACATAAAACTGACCGGGCTGACCTAGTCCAGAGACTTGACACTTGAAGGGAGGTAGTACTCACACTACAGTAGGTGACTATTACCGCTGAGTGTACCGCCGCGGGGCCCCGGATTTAACATTAATTCAGTCGCGTGTTAAAGTCGTTCATGAAACTACTGCCAGGTGGAGCAAAATTTCCAAACTGACTGCAATTTTGTTTTGTTAAATTGAGATAAAATAACTAAAAACAAAAACACCATTATAAATGTAACATCCTTAAATCATTAGAAAAATATAATTACTTTTTAGAAAATTGATTTCAAAACATTTTGTGCATCCCTAACATCCTTAAAAAAAATTGTCAAGTTTTTACAAGCAAAAAACAGCAAAAACATCATAACGTGAGGATTCACATCACTCACGCACGCACAGAACTTGTTTGAACAGAGAAAAACAATAGCCTTACTACGCCCATATGCCAAATATATATTTATAAACAAATAATAAATGAACAAAAATAAAGAAAAAAATTAAACAAGTAAACTATTATTTTTTGATTCTCCCTTTAGAAAGCGGCATCCAATAGTTTTATTTGTTTACAAATACACAGCTGTTTTTATTGTGAATGTACACAAAATAAATATTTAGAATAGTTTAGAATAATGTCTTATTATTGAGCGAGTATTGTAAGTCGTTTTCACTTTTATAAGAGAAAAATCAAGTGATCTGCCGCGCAGTTACACAAGACAACTTCTATCTTCAAAACAAAATTAAAACAAAATACATTTCAGTGCATTAAAGCAACATCAAATGAAGCATCAGAACATGAGGATTCACAAAAGAGAAAAACCTAGGTACATATATCCTAACAGAAATGCATAGGCCCATAATCCAATTATATTTTTCTTATGAAATAATAAATGAACAAAAATGAAATAAAAAAAAAAACTGCACCAAACAGATGCTTCTCTGAGGAATTTGTGACGCGCTCTTCAGAAAATGACGTCCAATTTGTTTCCTTTATGTACAAATACACAACTGTTTTCATTGTGAATGTACACAAATAAAAAAAATATTATTTATTATTCTTGAAGGAGTATTGTAAGCCCTTTCCACTTTAATAAGGGGGAAAAAAAATCAGCTGATAATGCCGGCGCACAAAGTTATAGACGCGTTACTGACTGAACTACTTTAGTCTGTTAGCTTGACTCTAGTTAACAAAATTTCACCATATACATTTAAACTTTCAACGTATTATAGCAACATCAAATTAAGATATGCATGTCTGAGAGGTAACTCGTCTTTTTCTATATATAATTTTAGACAATAATATAAATATGATTTAATGAACTTTTCTAGAGAAACAATGCTTTGGCGCGAGCAACACCAGGAACACGTACTAAAGGCTAATGTTGTTTTTATGTGGTAGAGACAAAGAGACTGTGCGAAAGAGACGCGGGTCTGCTAGAGAGACAAAAACTGCAGCTTACTTTTATTTTGCATCGCTGTAGTTAATTTGACTGTAAAAATGTAAAAATATTGCAGCAGTGACTGTCCCGGGACCTAATCATTTTTGGTTTCATTATTGGCTGATTTCAGCATCACTGATGTGACCTTCCCTGTCAAAACCTCAAATATAAACTCTCACAGAATGCATTCATTATCAGCATTTTAATCACAAAATATGTCGACATCTCTGTGCTTTTCAAAATCCCAAACAGAGTCCAGACATCAGAATATTTCAGTCTACGAATGCGTTTAATAGGCTGTTTTAGATTTGGGAAATGTGTGTTATGGACTAGACCAAATAAAAAATAAAAAAACAACACATCTGTGATTTACAGTAGACAAACCAGAGGTGCCTTTCTCGAACGACGTTGTAACTTGCTGAACACAGTCATATCTCCATTGTTTGAAACACAATAGTTCAACAACATATGACCGATGTTTAATGACGTCAAACATGTGGTGGAGGAATAACGTTGACTACGAACGTTCGTTTAAACGATGCTTTCAGGAAAAACTGAATCATTAAACTGTGCTGGTAACGACTGAACTTGCGACTATATACCATGCTTTTGGGAAATATCTGCAGAATGGATATAAATTGTATTTCAAATTATATTTGTTTTTTTGTATGTTTGTTTCAGAGGAAAAAACACTTATGTCATCTCTTCATTACACACAGTTCTGAAAGAATGCAAACATATATAATGCTTTAAACAGGTGTTTAACAGGGCTGCTATATTTTCATTTAAGTCATATGCAACTAACTGCAATAATAAGAGTGCTTGAGCGTAAAATATATTGAGACTAATTCATATAAAGTTTGCCAAAATGCACAGGCAGAAGTGGCCTAATAGTTTTATAAAAAAAAATTGTAATAAACTAATATTTTCTTGGACGGATCTTTATAGAGAAATGCAATATTCACAGATTACATCGGGAGTATTCGCCTTTCTTTTGGTTCATTTGAAAATAGACATTTCAAGCTTTCTGTATCTTCCAGCGTCCTTGAGCTTGGGAAATGCACTTTAAACTTTAATATTATTATTATTATTATTATGGTAGGCACCCCAATTTTAAATTATTTCATAATCAGGAAATAATTCAAGTGTTTGCGTGAGCACCTCCCTGTCATGCACATTTTCCGCAAAAAACTTGAATATGAATAATGATAAAGCACATTTCCAGGTTACAGTATGAGATCCGCATAGTCTGCAACTCTACAGCCGAGACAGATGCAGTTATAATCTGTAAACTGAAGGCTATTTAAAATTTTTAAATAACAGGCGATTAAATTTGTCATTCAATTTTTCAAAAATCATTAGTTGTTCTTGATCAAGATTAAACAGATGTATGACTCTCATAAATTTCTTTTAATAATATCTTTGCATTAACTAGTAAAGATACAATACAGGTCAAGTTACACTGCAGGGCTCTAGCCTAACTTTTTTTCTTAGGTGCACCAGCACAAAAGTTAGGTGCACCCAAATTTACCGCATCACATTTAACACCGCAGTTTTACAAGTTATTTATTTATTTATTTATAATTTTTTTTTAAAAATCGCTATAGGCATCCATATAGGCAATATTGACTTGTAAATGATTAACTAACAATATGGTCAATACCATTACCATTTACTACCCAGATCAAGAGTTTATAATGCAGTATATTTATTTTTATTTTTGAATTTTTAAGTATAAGAATATTATGGTTAAAGCAGTAACGAGATGGCATATTATCGACATAGGCTCCATGACATGACATGGCTTACCTTGGGCATGAGCATGCTCAATGTGTCCAATAAGT
>JAUCNO010000318.1:11389307-11403953 GCA_032353835.1 Enteromius viviparus
GACAAATATGCGTTTGTAAACAATGAGTGCGTACTTCCTTCTCTCTTCTTTATATATATATATATAATGCTATAAAATAGTTAAAAATATTATTTTAGAACAAATAATTGTAATTACAGTGCTTTGTGTGTGTGTGTGTGCTAAAAGATTATAAAATAAATGTTGGAATCATTACAGCAAGGTATCATAAAACCACTGACACATTTATCATCACATATTTTATACCGCCTTATATAATACTTATATAAAGTACTATATGCAGCAAGCAGTTAGTTAGTCTTCCATTACACGTTACAGTACAGCTTCATAATACAACATTGCTTATTTCCCCTAAAAATACTGCATATTTCAGTAATCATTTTCACAAGGGAGTGCCATGTGTGTTCGTCTGTGCTATCTGCTTTCCATTGCAATACACTTTTAATTCAAAAACAATTCAGATGGGCTTGTAGCCCCTATGTTTGCTTTGTCTTATTATTACCAGACAAGGCATCCAGTGAGGTGCATGACAATATGTATATATATATTTAATTTGTTTTGGAAAATTGTTTTGTTTATCACCATGAGGATAAGTATGATAATAATTGAAGAGATCTACCACTGCCTGGATGCTCCTAGAAAGCTACAGTAACTGTCTGTTTCTTTAATGTTTTTTTATCATTAACAGCCACCTGTTTCAGCTAATGGCTCAACATAATGGAGCAAATGAGCCTTTTAACACATGCACATCACATGCAAATTACACTCTCTAAATTCCATAACACCTGAGGAGACAGCATTGCTATCACTGTAGCCCTTCAGGGCATCTTTTTATCTTTCACTTCCCTCTTTCAGGTTCTCTTGTTTTTTTCTTGTGTGTTCGTGTATGTGTGTATTTGTGTGCGGGAGAAATGTTGATCATAATGTAGGGCTTATTAAACCTAGAGGGTTTCTCTGATTCCTAGGTATCTCGGATTCAGGTATAACTTGTTTAAATCGAATTCTTTCATTTTCACGGAGCACAGCATTATTATTATTATAAGTAGTAGTAGTAGTAATAGTTTAGAAATTTAGGTAAGACTTTGTTTTAGGGTCTCTTAACTTGTTCCTAATTACCTTGCATATTACTAGAATGTTAGCCATTTATTAGTAGTAAATAAGCACATATTAATGCTTTATTCTACCACCTGTTTCGGATGTTATCACTCGATTGAATGGGCGCGTTATCAGTGGTTATCAGCTCATTTATATGGGTCAGAAGGGGCCTAGAAGGCTGTTATCATCCATAGGACTACAACTTTGGCTACTGGGCATGTGCACATCAATCAAACGTTTTTTTTTTATTTGACACTGTACGACAATAATACTGTTTTTGTATGATAGTAAAGGGTAGGTTTAGGGTTGGGGTAGGTGTCGACGTTAAATAAACCTAATCTGATCAGTAGAACAATTAATTTAATTTTAATTTTACCAGTAGGTGCAGCAGGCTCCTTCTGACCCATATAAATGAGCTGATAATCACTGATAACGCCCATTCAATCGAGTGATAATATACGTAGCGCCTCATTCTACCTAACCATCTCTAATCCTACCAAAAATCTGAACTTAACAATAATAATAAATTAACTTGCACTGACCAATCTTAAAACATGTCAGTGCCTTTTTTTGTCTTAAGATGCATACCAATAATGCTTTTTTCTAAGACATGGTTATAAAAATGACTTAAATGTCAAATTGAACTATGGCCTATTTTTGGTTTAGGCTAAGCCCTGTCTGTGAAACCGGCCCACTAACTATTAATAATACCTTTTTTGAGGTAAAAGTTATAGTTAATAAGTGTTCCCTATTCTAAACGGTTACCGAAATGTAGCTAGTACTGTATGTGTGAAAATAGTATGTATGTTTTTTTTTTACACATTAAGTTTTGCTTTAAAACAATGAAGTGAAAATAAAATATAGAAGGTTAATAGTTTTATATCTGTACTTGACCAGTTTATTGTCAAAACCCTTTTACTGTAAAATAGCATGGCAAATTTACTGGTTGAAAAAATTAAATAAAAATAAAATAAATAAAACCTCAAACTATTTGCAGTGGGTTAGAAAAATGTCTAGAATCTATTCTCTAAAAACATTATATCTAGTGCAAATATGTGTAATATTTTAAAATTTCTTACTTTTCAAGTAAATGTATCATTATTCATGGATGTTTCAATAGATGTATTGGTAACAAAGGCACAAAAGTTGATTAAGAGAAAGATTTTTTGCACTGTGAAATGTGTGGTGTTTTCTTGCATGCTTTTGTAAACACCTTTTTTAGAGCAATTGTTAGATAATTTAGAGTGAGAATAGAAACCAAAGTCAAGCGTGATATGTTTGAGCGTGCAGTTGAAGTAAACAGAACAGCCAGACAGAATGCGGCAAGGGAAAGATAGTAAAAAGAAAGACACAGTCAAAAGACAGACAGACAGGAAAAAGGAAAGAGTGAGAAAGTCAAAAGCGAAAGAGAGCGCACATGACAGTGAAGATGAGTCAAGATGAAAGAAATACGGATAAAAGGTTAATGTCAGGGTAAGGCTCTGGAGGCAGAGAGCAGCTGCTGACTGTTCTAGCTGTTCCCTGGTTTGTGATTACTGTCACCCTCATCCTTTCTTTCTTCTGTCTCCTGCTGCGTCAGGTTCCCCGTGATCCTGTCCATAGAGAATCACTGCAGCATTCAGCAGCAGAAGAAGATAGCTCAGCACCTGAAAGAGATCTTCGGAGACAAGCTGGAGGTGGGGGAGGCTCTGAACAAAGACCCAAAGCAGCTTCCCAGTCCGAACTCCCTCAAGGGCAAGATACTTATAAAGGTCTGCCAAAAACTGAACACTCTTTTCCCTATTTCTTATTTCCTTTTTTCCCTTTTCCTACTTTTGTCCACTGTTATCTCTTTTCTTTCTGTATTTTGTTAAACCCAACTTAAATTATGGACTAGTTAGTTATGGTTTGGTGCCTATCTAACTGGTAAACCATTACAGTCTGGGCTGATCACAAAATTACAAGCATGCAGGACTTATAGTTTTTAGACAAGTAAAATAGATCATTTACATAATGATTTGAAGGTTTAAGTCACAATACAGCAGTAGATCAACATTTTTAATAAAAATGGCATTGGGAAATAGACCACAGTTGTGAGCCCTTAAATGATTTAACTGAAGGACCAGCCAGTTGAAATTCTCTTTTTGGCGGGAAAAAAATTGAGATGCCAGAACAGCCAGAACGACAATAATGACAATGAAATTTTCCTATCGAAGATTATGTGCACCGTTTCTGTGAATTATCATGTGATGTTCCGCTTTGGCCTCAATCAACCCATAAGATCACAGTTACCAGGAGGGGAATTTAATGGAAGTTTAAGGCACTTCATGGACTATGCGTTGTTGTTATCTGGCTCTTCGGTTACAGTTCATCACAACTAGAATGACGGCGACAGCTCAGTCTGGTCACATGATGGCAGACACCACAGCACCCTGTTATTTTACAGTCGCCGATCATCAGCCAGGTTACGCCACAGTTGATCTCCAAGAGTCCAGTCAAGCTACAGTACTGATGGTCAGTTCAGCCAGAGCCCTGTTATGTCTGCTTCGATCTGTCAGAGTCACAGAACGTTGTCTCTGTTCATCCAGAGCCACTGCACAAGATGGCCGCCAACCCCGAGCCACTGTACAAGATGGGTGCCAAACCAGAGTCTCAGTAAAAAAAGGCCGCCTGCCTAAGTTCTCTGCACAAAAATGCCAGCCTACCCAGAGCTGCAGCACAAAATGGCCGCCAATCCAATTTCTTCCTAGATCCCCAGGAGGACATCTGTAAACCCTCGTCCTGTCCCGCCGAGGCTAAGTAGGTCATTTGTAAACCGTTATCCCTTCGTCTAGCAACAATCACAGCCATTTGGACTGCCATTGAGCTCTTGTCTTTCCCTGTTACGGCTATGGAAGCCATCTCTGAGTACTTGTCCTGCCCTTTCATGGCCGTGGAGCCCATTTCTGAGTCCTTGTCTTGCCCTGTCATGGCCATGGAGGCCATCGTCAAATGCTTGTATTGCTATGTCATGATTTCCAGCTGGAGTGCCCACAAGCCCCTCCAGAGGGCTTTGTGATGATGTACGAGCTTGTTTATTTTTCTTTACCTGAGTTGAGTTGGAGAGTGTGTTATCTGTGTTTTATGTTTTTCATTGATGATAGCGGTCTTGTGATTACAGCTAAACAACCTGTATATTCCCCATATTTTGAAAGGATTTCTTATAGGCTCTTCTGATCATTAAAAAAAAATCTTTCTGCTAAGCACACACAGACAGCAAGAGTCAGCGAATGAATCTCAACAATGGTGACCATTAAGTGCTGCAGTGCATTTTGAGATCCACCAATAAAAACTCATCAATAGCTCCCATCATGGATTGCGACATGAATATATTATGAGCAGATTTGTCTTTTTTTATTCTTACTATTTTCTTTTATACTTGCTTTTTCTATGTGATGTTTCTATTAGTGTGTTATTAGTATGTTCAGAGTTTATCTGTTTTTCTGAATACGTGATGTCACCGTTGTTGAGATTCATATGCTGATTCTTGATGTCTGAGTGTGCCTTATGGAAAGATTTTTTTTTTTTGAGGTCAGAGCAGCCAAAAATATAATGTAAAAGAGAAACACAGGGTGTCTAGCTGTAATACAAGCCTGTCATTGTGAATAAAGGACATACAACACAGATAATAGACTCTAAGTACAATTCAGATAGTAAAAAAAATAAGCATAATCATTATCTCCTGATTAATTTTGCTCTTGGTTTGTCTGGCTGACATAATTCATACACAAAAGCCAAACCAATATTAAGACTTCTTATATAAAGGTCAAGAGCCCAACTGAAGCACACACTGACCACTGGAACGGTGACACACAAATTGTGATTTTCTCCTTATGTTTTATTGTTAAATTATATTAAAATGCATAAAGAAATAAATACATACATAAAGAACACAAAATAGAAACGTACAGTAAATAAATGTAATGAATGCCAAATTCCAGTAAAATGGAATATCATGTACTTACTCCATTACCATTTCAAATCTCTCCAACTTTTTAATGTTTATCAGAAGGTAAGATATTTTGAAGAATGTCCGAGCTGCTCTGAAACTGTGGATTGTCAAGCTCTAAAGCATGTGGCTAAGAATGCATGGACATCTTCATAACGTTCTTTTTAGACCTTGTAAAGTAAGCAATGTCAAAATGTTAATTCTATCTCATGGGATGACAGGTGGTCTTGCAGATGAGAAAAGAGTATTGGTTTGTGTAAATACGACGTCACTGTAACAGCGAGGAGCTTGGCATTAGTAAAACAGGTCAAGACAGATGGCTCTGCCAGCCTGCCACGCTACAGGACCCTCCCAGTTGAGCAAACAGTGACGGCAGACTCTTAAACCCAGCAGGGACCCTTTGTGATTGGAGCACACTTGAGTAAATCCCTCCACACTTGAACACGGGTCTTCTTTGATTACACACACACACTTAAACATGTCACAATGTCAGCTCCCTCCAACAGAAGAGAGCACTCATCCGGTGTTCCTGAAAAAACTTTGGAGGTCAAAAGGATTGATTTTCCCTCCATTTTGTCCCTCCACCAGCAACTCTTATTTCCCACTAGCCCTCACACAAATATGTTTGTGAGAGAGACCGACAGACAAGGAGGAGACAAGTGTTTGGAGTTTTAAGTTTAATGACCCTTTAACGGGTTTCAGTGCTCTGAAGTGTCTAAGAAACTGCCTATCCTCAGGCTAAGATATTCAGTGCATTGTGGGTCATTGGCTTGACTGTTAAATGTCTGAATGACAGGTAAAAGTGAGCTGTGTGTCTTATCTGCAATTAAATCACAGGGTTACTGATTTAAAACTAAAACAAAACATAAAATTTTAGCCTTCCTTGAAGGAAAATGTTATTTCATTGGCCTAAAGACTGCACACTACACTTCTCTTTCACCTGTGGCCAGCAGTCATTAGTGTGGATTCAATTCTAGTATCAATATCTGAGGTGCTGTGTCAACACAAGCGGGCTCTACGGTGCTGCCGATACACTCAATAATGGGGTTGCTTGCTATAAAATACAGTAAGAAAGGATCATCTTTTCTTGTCTTTAGGGGAAGCAACTTCCTCCGTACTTGTCTGCGGATGCTGAAGAGGGTGAGGTATCTGATGACGACAGTGCTGATGAGATTGAAGATGACTTTAAGCTGAAGAATAGCATGGTAAGGCTGCAACACACACAGCACACACTCAGCAGAGTGATTTCATTCATATTTTCTTTCAACAACAATACTGACCTTTTACAATTTTACACTCCCATAATCGGACTGTCATTCAGGATTAAATAGTGGAGAAACCTGTTCAATCAAATTGTATTAAATGCTAAAACAATTATTATATTACTTTGTTACTGTATTGTCTGCATCAGTGTCAATGCAAGTGTTCAAAATATAATTACACAAATACCTTGCAAATAGGATGCGCTTTTAAATGTTATATTTTCACGTTTCCCCTACTCAAGCTGTTGTTTCACTTTCTCCATGTGCTCCTATGCCACCTTCTCTTCACACGTTATCACCTCCTCTGCGTCTCTCTCTGCTTCTACGAAAATCTCTCCGTTTTGATGCAGCCAGTATTTTGTCTGGCTGCTTCCTCACACAATTCTGGCTCACAGTGAGCTGTTGGTGTGAGTTTCTAAAAGCCGATCAATCAGAGCCCCAACCCCTGGCGAGCTTCTGTTTGTGTGGAAACACCTCTATATAGGCAGCGGAAAGTCTTTGTTTGACAACATGGCCATTTGCCAAAAGATCCATCCAGCAGCACTGCCATTAACAGATTGCCAGTCCAGATTGATGCTGGATATTTACCACATACATTTATGTTCCCAGACTCATTTATTAAAAACAAATTAGTTTCCTATGTAAGTATTTTTATCTTCTTGAACGGAGTATGCTTTAATAGCATTTTTATGTAAACTAGCAAAATATTCATGTTGCTTTGTTAAGAGTAATTAATGTGTAATGATCCGCTCAGACAAGTCATTGCTGGGAGCCAATTAAAAGTTTTTTATGCTTCATCTCATTCATGCCTACTTAAATGTGTCAGGAAATGCAAGAAACAAACTCCTCCTGCTGTAGGTTGAGGGCCATTAATGCAGATTTTAAATTCATCGATCTGTTCCAAAATAAATAAATAAATGAACCTCTTTTTTGCATAATTGGCTTTTATAATACTTAGAACTCATCCTTTATTGCTCTCTCAGATCAGTATGCCAGGCTTTGATTTTTAATGAATAGCCATTGAAATGAGAGGGAACACACATCGATTAGGACTCTTTCACACTGTGCAAGCAGTGCATATTTAGTTTGGTATATTATAATAACACCAAATATAAAACTACATTTTGTAACAACAAGATGTATAGTAGTAATGTATTAAGAAGTGCAGCTTTTTAAAGGAACACACCTTTAAAAACACCTTTTTTTCCCCCCAACTGCTCTAGAGTTAAAGGGTTTTACCGTTTTACCGTCTTTTTAATCCATTCAACAGATCTCCAGGTCCCGCAGTAGCGCTTTTAGCTGTAGCTTAGGATAGATCATTGAATCTGATTAGACCATCTTGCATCTTGCTCAAAAGCTACCAAAGAGTTTCAATATTTTTCCTATTAAAACTTTACTCTTCTATAGTTACATCATGTACTAAGTAGCAATTTTCTAGGCTGATATAATTAGGAACTATACTCTCAATCCAGCATAATCGAGGAACTTTGCTGCCGTGCCATGGCTGCAGCAGGCGCAATGATATTAAGCAGCACAAAAAATAGTCCCCCCAGCAATTTTAGGTGCTGGCTAATATGATATTGTTGTGGCATGCTAAGCTACAGCTAAAGGTGCAACTGCCAGACCCAAAGATTGGCTGAATGGATTCAAAAACAGTAAAACCAAAAAAAAGTGGCATGTTCCTTTAAAAATTTTCTTAAGAGTGAGTGGTTTGCTTTACCTTGGTGACTTGATAGTTTTAAATGACTCATTTTTCACAAGCGTAATCATTATGCATAGCAAAAACACATTGAAAAACACGTTGAAAATGACTTATTAAACTAAATGTAAAGTCCTTTATGAAGCCATTCATCAATTATTTTGAAGAAAATCTGTTCTTTAAATGTTATTTATTAAGGCATTTAAGAAATGTATATATTAAAGTTAAAGTTCTTTATTATTTTATTTAAAAAAATTACTTATAAACTGCAGATTTTGACACTTAACTTACTGCATTTCAGTCCAATGGGTCCAGTCAGAACCAAGTGGAGTCCCACATCAGAAAGAAACTAGACTCACTGATGAAAGAGTCTCAGATCGGGGACAAAGAAGACACGGACAGTTTCTCTATCCGAGCGCTGCTCCGTGCCACCCATGAGGGCATCCAAAGAAACCTGCGCAAGGTAAAGAAGCTCTAACTGTGATTCTACATTCTGAATTCTGTGTAAAGATATAATGCTGCATGAAGCTGCACTTCAAAACAACAAAAATTGGCAGCTCTAAAGAATGAAAGAAAAAAAGAAAAATGGAAGAATTAGAATACCTAATCAGTGTGCAGCGTCTTGCAATCCAGAAAAAGACATGGAGCATCCCTTAATTAGCATTCGTTCTGCCTCTTTTCTTGCCCTATTATTAGACTTTGCACTCTCTAAACATTCATTTTGATGTGCCGTTTGTAACGCACAGAGGGATTTTCTCTCCCCTCCAGTGTTCCTGCATACTATTCATGAAAAAAACAACTGAGAACCGTTTGAGCGAGCGCTGAAATTAAGTCTGTCTGGAGACAATTTTAAGTCAGTGTTGTGAACATTTTTATGCATCACTGAATGTAAAAACTTATCTCTGACCATGTGTGTCCACAAATGCTTATTTGAAGAGATTTTGACACTCAAGTATTTGAGTTAGAATTAGATACCTTTTTAAAGAAACCATTCAATCATAACAAGGAATGAAGACATCATTTACAAACGCTTATGTCATTTCAAACCCATCTTTATCGGTTTACAGTGGAGCACAAATGTAAAAGGCTTTTACTGTACATTTGGTCTCTGAACATGAAGCTATAAAAAACAAGCTGCTCTTTTGAATGAAGTAAAAATCAGACAGTGACCACTGGATATTATCCTGTTACTCCTATTATCATGTTCGTTCCATATGGATATTCTTTTTTAAGGACTTAAAACAACTTTGGACCTTGAGAAAAAAGGGTATACATATTTGTTTTTATATAGTAGCATGTGACATCTGCTGACGCACACCATGCTGCATTGTCACGGAAACATCCCAGCTGAAGATATTGAGGAAACTGCATCCCTTTGACAAGTGCATTACCAAAACATAACAGCACACACATGCTCTGCTCACACCAAAGTATTTACTAACAAGAGCATATGGATGACCACTTTGATTTGGGACATCCCCATGAACCATTCGATATACAGTATGCATATCGTTATACAATTATTTAATGTTTACTGAAATTATATAGCCCTAATTTTTAAATAAATTACAGAATAGGCAACATAATGCATAATGCATGATTTAGTAAACTAGTAGCTTTTGATTTTAATTTGTTAATTTATGAAGTTGTTTTACTTTATTTTATTTGATCCACATAATTTTTCATTCAATACAATACATCTTTCACTATTTATTTAAATGTAAATTCATTTTTATTCAATAAAAAAATAAATAAAATAAAATAATACTAAATTAAAAAAAATAAATAAATATATATATATATATATATATGAACCAATTGGGAATAATTAGAGCACCAAAATGTTAGATACCACCCTGGTCCATGAGTTATATCGACCACTTTTATGCCACTGTTTTTATGTCCTTTTGACAGCCCCTGGTTCGTTTTTATTATTATTTTTTTTCATAATTAATTTTGTATATTTTTCGTTGTAATGTAATGTGCATGTGTATCTTTCCAGAATTCCAAAGATGGAATAAAGAAATCCCAGGGCCGCTCCTTCATTAGCAACCTGAAGCACAAGGTCAGAATGATCTTTTTCTGTCTTTCTCCCTCTCTCTTGCCCTTTCTTTCCTTCTCTTTCTCCATTTTCTCCATCTCTACTGTGGAAAGGGGGACTATCCTGTTTCCTGTCCTCTTTAAGTGTGTCTGGAGTCTTAAATGTTACACAAATATATACTTTTTCAAACACAGAGGCAGAGAGATTTAAAGTGTCCCTATTATGCCCTTTCAAATATGATCTTTCATGCAGTGTGTCATGTAGCTGTATGATCGACAGTGCACGGTAAATAAAGTTATTGGCTGTAAAAAAAAAGATTTGGCTCATATTCTCCTAAACGAGCCGTCAGCTGTTCTACACGTTCTACATCGCGAACAACTTGCCCCACCCACAAACAGTACAATTTCCATGTGGATAAAATCACGTCAAGAAGACTGATTTGTTTTGTAAGCCCCTCTGAAAAATGAATCTACATGAGCGGTTAACATAAATTTTTTCAACAACACCTCAGCAGTACAATCTCTTGAACTTCTACCTGCAAGTATGATTAGTAATTGATGATGGTATTTTCTAGCGATCGTTCAAAACACGCATTTGTGAACGTTATGTTGTGTAACAACCCTGCACGTCTTGGTAACCGGCTAACTTACGTTTCTGTAGTTCTGTTGTGGGCCTAATGTAGTCTAAACATTGTGATTGATGCAGCTTGACTGTCTGTCAGTCTCGTTAGTTTAAGTTTTGAGTTTCTTAACTTTAAGCGTATGCATATTTACTAAATTCATACAATGATTAAACACCTGTTAGCTTGATATCAGATGTATCCCTCAACATCACATCCGACTGTATACATGGATAATGACAGCTCTCAGCTCATTCTCAGGCATCCTCATATTTCGTCCACTGCATAAAACTGACTAAACGCATTATTAATCTCCATCTCGTATAATGAATCTGGTTGGTGTGTAATTCAACACCTCAATAGCAAATCAATGAAGCGAGTAAACAAAGCTTGCGGTCGCGTCCCAATAAGTTTGATTGCTGACTATTGTAGCGGGCCGTCTAAACTTTATTGATTTTTTTATTAAAATGCTATCAGGGTTGTCAGAGTTGTGCTGTGGATTCTCGTCTCCTGCAGATCGCATCCGTCTTCTCTGTCATTCCTACAGGAAGCAGGCAGGCACGCTTTTCGTTTGCGCGTGATATTTCCTCCCACTCCCGACATTTGTCTTCTCGTGTGTGTTTATGAGGTCTCAAAGGTTCTTCTTTTGTTAGTAATGAGCCTAAAGCCTGTAATTACCCAAGCTGTTATACACAGTTTCTCATGGCCCTATAAAAGTTACACGATTTGGACACTAGTCACGTCTGGCAAGTATTAATCCTTGCTTACACACACACTTATGTGGTTATGTTAAGTGTGCTCTTCAAAACAGGCCAGAGTTGTTCTGTTCCTCTCTGTAGTGTGTAGGAGGAATTTCATTACCTCTCATCCAAAGCAAAGGAGTAAACATTCGCTCCTTGTACTTATTTAGCTTGCTGTGCGTTTGTGTGTGTTTCCTCAGAGGCACTCCAAGTCAAGACTGAAATGTCAAAGTGTTGAGACAGATGATGACGGGCAGCAGGAGCCATCAGGTGGACAGTTTAACAGGTGTGACTGTATTTATGTCCTCTTTTTTATGGTTTTGAAATAATTAGATTGTGTTTTACATTTCATTTGAGATTTACAGAAAATAGCAAATACTAAAGTCTTCAGTGTCACATGATCCCTCAGTTATAATTCTATCATGCTGATTTGGTGCTTTAGAAACATTTTCTGAAGAGGGCACATAAATGTTAAAAAATGCATCCCTACACCACTTTTGAATAAATTATTATTTATTGTTATTGCTATCATGATTGCTATAAAATGTGTAAAAACATATCATAAAATTGCATACAATTCTATTTACCACCCGCTTTAATTGGCAAATAGCTTTGTGAATAATTCGCTATGATCTACTGTATAATGACGCTAATTTACATTAAAGGGATGTTTGTGCTGAAAGGGTTTACATTAAAATGCATTGAAATTTTCGCAAACGTGGTACAACTGTTTTGTAAATTCACCTCATAATATGGCAGCCATGAAGAGATTGTTAGTGTTGTACGATAATGAGGATTTGCCATCATTTGTATGCTTAATGGGCTACATTAACATCATGAGGAAAGTCATTTGTAATGAAACCATCACTCTGCAAGGGGCTTTTCTTATCTTTATTTTCACACTGATTTCCTAGTCTAGACGTGTGCAGTAAGGATGCAGTGATTGATTAAACAGGATGCTGTTAGCGTTTTCAGCTTGTATTTGCATTTCAAACTGCATTTGAAGTGTTTGAAGATGCATTGAATAATCGGATAGCAAGTACATTTTCATTTCTTTATAGTATGTCACATGTTTGAGAGCAAGTTTGAGAGTTGAGTTTGAGAGTTATGCTCACCAAAGCTTCATTGAAGTGCAATAAAATGATTACAACTTTTTTATTTGAGCATATTTTAACGTGCAATGTATTCCTTTAATTGCAATGCTAAAAAATTCAGCAGCCATTACTGTAGGTTTCAGTGTCACACAATGTAAATGTTGTGCTCTATAAACATTTCTTATTATTAGTGTTAGAAATCACAGTGTGTATTACATTTTTAATTCTATACTGATTCATAAAATGATTTTTGAAGAACATTGTTTTTGTGTGTGTTTGTAGTACGTTTGTGTTTGGTTTTATCCATTAAGGTTGTGTCTCTGTTGTGCTGGTCTTATAAAATAAGTTATTTCTTCAGTCACATTTCCTTTCTTATCTTTGTACCGTGTATCTGAGCTGGAGCAGGTCATTACATCTAATAGTCAGCTGTTTCATAAACTGGCTATATTTTGTTGTGTCTCTTCGCAGAGGTGGAAGGAGAAGGAAAACGATAAAGCTGAGTAGAGAGCTATCAGATCTGGTGGTGTTCACCAACTCTGTGGCCTCTCAGGAGTGTTTAAATGAGGGTGAGAAGATTTCTTGTTCTAGCATATCTGATTTTTGTGTTGTGAAGGCTTTTGTTTAGAGATGCTTAAAAAATAGCTTTCACTAAAGACATTTGCCTTGAACGATCAACCCACCAATTTCCATTTTCCAGTAAAGGCTGTTTCAAGAGCATGCGTCTAACCTAAGCTTTGTTGCACCTTCTTTCTCAGGATCGCCCTACAATGTTCTGTCATTTAGTGAGACACGAGCACAGCACCTGGTGCACCATCGATCTGAGCGCTTCTTGAATTTCAACCAACGACAGCTCTCTCGGATCTATCCTTCTGCCTACCGGATCGACTCCAGTAACTTTAACCCACAGACGTACTGGAATATGGGATGCCAACTAGGTAAGGAACAACACACAGACATCCAAACACTCACATCCAAAAATGCACATATATAACATGCGTACATGCAAAAATCTGTGTCTGTTGTTCATGCATATTTTCAAGGAGAATGTTCATTTGTATTCTTTGTATACTGACTGTCATTACTGTAGAATATATCACAGAATGCTTACAAAAAACAAACAACAATATTAATGTGCTAAACATTTCATATTATATACCTTTTATGAATGTGGATACACTTGTCCAAGCAACAAGCATCCTGTTATTTAGCTTGCTGTGACATACAGTACATCCATGCATAAAGAAACTTAAAGAAAATGCAAAAAGCTCACTTGGTATGATGGATACAAATATTGAGTTACTTTATTTTGATCCCTTTTGTTCACTTACTTTAGACATTCTACTAACTATAAGTAACTTTGTACCTACATGTCAACTAATTCTTATTAATTTGCAACTACATTTTTACTATTTGTACCGGGCCAAATCCTAACCAATTATAAAATCTGATTGCAGCACACACATAAGGAGAATCTTAAGATTATCTTCCCTTAAATCTTAAACTTGCACATGCTACAAGATTTGAACATCGCGGCTCATCACACACTACAAGATATTATTAAAATTAGAGGGAGCGCCTCATGTGATCTCACTCAGCAGATTGTCATTGATGGTGGTGTTTACATTAGCTAGCATGTTAGCAGCTTTCTTTACTCACCCGGCTAGTTAAAAACTTAGGTGATTTAACTGCGCTTCTCTTTCTTCTACAGTTGTGATACGTTTTCCACACATTATTCACACTGTTGTGTTACTAAAAAACTCCACTATGCAATAGAGCTGTAACTGACAGCTTACTGTTTTGCGGTCACGCATTGGTTGTTAAGGTGCTGAAATAATCATGTAGCCGTCGTCATCCCAATTTAAATCCTAAATATCAAACATGTTTGATATGGTTGGGGCAGCACAGATTTATGTGCGAACAGAACGGGAGGTGCAAAGTACCATCGGTGAACACCTTACATCAGATCGAGGTGCTCAACAAGATTTTTGCGGCAATTCTCTGGAGGGGAAAATCAAGCTAAATCAGGCTAAAAATCCTGTAGTGTGATCTAATAGATGTAAAAGATATAATGTGTCAGGGACGTGCACAGGAATTTTGAGGGGCAGTTGCTCTGACCTGAAAAAAGGGCACCTTTATAATTATAGCCTTTA
>JAUCNO010000318.1:11409776-11426881 GCA_032353835.1 Enteromius viviparus
GAAATCCCTCAAACTCTGACTGAAATGTACATCCACTTCCTGCTGATTCAGATCAACACCAGGAACCAGAAGTATGAGAGAGATCCAGAGAAACTCCTGCAGTCCAACAGAGAAGTGATTGTGAAGCTTGCTGAAGTGGCTTTCAAACAGCTGATGAAGGGCAATGTGATGTTCTATGAGGAGGACCTGATTGAGAGCGGCATAGACGTCACTGACGCCTCAGTGTATTCTGGGATTTGCACAGAGATCTTTAAGCAGGAGTCTGTGATTAATCAGAAGAAAGTCTACAGCTTCATTCATCTGAGTGTTCAGGAGTTTCTCGCAGCTCTCTATCTGTTTTACTCTCATATGGTTAACAAAGACTTGCTGCAGTTTCTTAATCTCTCTCTGTATAAGGTGTTAGAGACAGCAGTAGTTAAAGCCCTTGAGAGTGAGAATGGTCATCTGGATCTGTTCCTGCGGTTCCTGCTGGGCGTCTCACTGGAGTCCAATCAGAGACTCCTACAGGATCTACTGCCACACACAGAGAACACCTCAGAGAGCATCAGAGAAACCACACAGTACATTAAAGACAAGATCAAATATGGATATGATCTCTCCACTGAAAGATCCATCAATCTGTTCCTCTGTCTGCAGGAAGTGATAGATCAGACTCTGTCCAGAGAGATTCAGGAGTTTGTGAAATCAGACAAACACTCCGAGTATGTACACTCTGCAACTTACTGCTCAACAATAGCCTACATGCTTCAGATGACAGAGGAGCTGCTGGATGAGCTGGATGTTCAGAAATACAGCACATCAGCTGAAGGAAGACAAAGACTGATACCAGCTGTGGGGAACTGCAGGAGAGCTCTGTGAGTATTCATTCATTTCCGTACAGAAGAAACTCAAACTATTCTGTCAAGTATATACCCTGTTTTTATTCAAATTGTTACTGATGTGAGCTATATGGAAAACATGTTTGCAATCACATAGCTTTCAGAATTCACACTTTTATACTCCAAACATAGTTTTTGAGGCCACAAATTTGTAATGACATGGGTTCTACAATATGGTTTATGAGGTTTGTTTGTTCTAATAAACCAATTGGTATAAAAAATACTATGTATGAATATACATAGTTGTCCCTGTGTATACTATATATATATATGTATGTATAAAAATATTAAAACTGATTTTGCATGTAGTTGTGTGAGGGCTTGGCTTAGTGTAATGAAGTTTCCTTGGCTCAAGCTAATTCAAATTCATATTTAAATGCGTTAAAACATTTTTGAAATTCTTTTCTAACTCCTTCTGGATCATTTGTCTCATTTAGGCAATAACCATATGTGACCCTTGACATAAACCTTCCTGGCACACTGTGTATTAGAAATGTGTTTAATAAAAGACACACCATGATTTCCATGCTCTGTTACAGACTTGCTGGATGTGCTCTCACTGATCAACACTTGGAAACTGTTTGCTCAGTATTACAGTCATCAAACTCCCATCTGACAGAACTGGACCTGAGCAACAATAAACTACATGATTCAGGAGTGAAGCTGCTCTCTGATGGACTGAAGAAGCAGTGTCGACTAAACATACTGAGGTTTGGCTTTAACATTTAATCATTTGATATGCTTCAGTATATGACCGAACAGCTGTTTCAGAACCATGGATAGCAGATGCTTTCACCTTCGTAAAATATAGTTTAAATCATCTTTGACATTTTCTCTGATGACATTGGCAGTGATTAAAAACTTAAAACTGAAATAAATTTAGTTCTAAAGTGTCCTGGAAAACCTGAAATTTTAAACAACTTAATTTAACCTATTTAATTTATTTATTTTATAATCTAGAAAAAAATAACTCCTGTATACTGTTTTGTTGCTTTCGACAACTCCCAAGTACTGAAATAACACACAAATCTGTCTCATATCTGATTAATTTTAATGCAGTGATTCTTTTAAACAGTTTCAATCAACCGATTAATGTTATACAAACAATTTAAAAACGTGTTCCCTGTACATATGTCACATTTTATTATTATAGTACCTTTATTTTTACTTCATTAGTCAAATAATCAATACATTCTGCTCCAAGGATCATATTTAGGGATGCACGACAGTTATTGGCCGATATGTAAGGCACATTACATATTGGCCAATGATCATCGTGCATCCCTAATAATATTACTTCGGGTTCTTGCCTTATTTAAGACAGGAGTTAAGACAGGCTCAGTGTATTAATAACTTGAGAACTACTGTGATGACTGAAATCACTTTAACCCCCAGCAGTTGACAATGAGGCATTTTTTTTACATTTACATTTGTGACCCTGGACTAAAAAGCATCAGTATATTTTATTTTCATAACTGAGATTTATACATAATCTGAAAGCTGAATAAGTTTTCCATTAATGTCTGGATTGTTAGGATAGGACAATATTTGTCTAAGATAAACAATTTGAAGCTCAGTGATAAGCTCAAGGAGGCTCATGGTTTTTGAGGGGAGGTGAGGTAAGTTCTTGATTTCCTCTCTACTGTCCAAATCATAATGCCCTTCAAAGTGCAGTGTGGTACCTAGTGCATTGCACTGCTCTGCCAGCTCCTCATCTGCAAGACTGAAATTTGTCAAAACCCCAAATCTGTTTTCCAAATTTTCCAATATGGTAAATCTTTCCGTGGTGGCTGACAGGGCTGCATCAAGAGCAACATTGAAGAATCCAATCTCCATCACTGAAAGGCTCATCATGTGATTCATATGGGAAAATGGTGCTTTGTGGACCTCAGCCTTTTTTGTTTCAAAACAGCCTCCACATTAATTTCTTCACAAATGTCTTTGGCAGCCATCTGTGCAGTCACAGAGCCACTTGCCCTGTAGCTCTGGAGACTTTGCTCAGTCTTCTTCAAAAGATTAGGTCGGCTGGGTGGACATGCATATGCTGAAGCAGTACAACCCCACCTCCTCAGACAAAGGCTGGGCCTTTATAGCGGGGGTCTTTGGTGTTGTCTCTCACTTCAATTAAAGCCTCTCTCACGGCAGCTCTGTGGTACCTCATGGGCTCAATGCTCCTGACCTTGCTCTCCCATCTTGTTTCTGCCCACATCTAGTGATGCTAACATGGTTCTTCAGAATGGACCATCTTTGGGAGGAGGCTGAAAATAATTACAGTTCCCTTAGCAGCATCACACACAACTAAATTGAATTTATGTGCCCCACATGGCACAAACTGAGCTCTGGGATTCTTTTCTAAGAGCCTGGCTTGAACTCCCTTTTTTTGGCCCTTCATGTTTGCCCCGTTGTCGTCAAAAGGAATTCCCAACTCCTCAAGTCTTTTCAGGATCATGGATGCCAAGCGCTGCCCTGTAGACTCCTCTGCCTTCAAAAACCCCATAAAATGTTCCCTGATATGGGGCTTCTCCAGCAGTGACACCACTCTAATGACCACTGACAACTGTTCTATGTGGCTTATATCTGGAGTGCAGTCCAGAATTCCTGAAAAAAACTTTGCCTGCTTGATGTCATCCACTATGTCAGATATGATTTTGCTGTTCAACAGATCAATCAGCTCGCTCTGCACATGATGCCCTAGGTAGCTGTTGTGACTTGCTGTTCCTCTTTCAACACGCTTAAGGTGATCTTTCATAATGGGATCTCTCAGCCTCAAGTAGTGTCGTCTCCTGCTTATCAATAGTTTCTCCACTTCTGAACTAGTTGCAATTGAGATGTTCTGTTTTCATGTGATGTGAGGCGAGTACTTGCTTGTTTCCAATTTGCCAGTCCTGAAATTGTTAAATGAATGTTCCTCTTGGAAAAGAATTTGCAGCAGAAGCAAAAGAGCCTGTTGTTCTTCCTGGAATATATCAACCAACTTCTTGTCGTCTTTTCACCACTGTCTTTTTAAAATATTGGTGATGGCAGCTTCGTCCATTACTCTCATTCCCCGGGTGGCAACCTACTTGGTCCTCTGCGAACCAGCTCAGTCTAAATCCTGTCAGTCAGAGGTGAGGGCCAGCTGTGCAAGAGATGTAAAAACCCACCTGAAGGCTTATGCAGGGTAGAAGTAGGGGCAAAGATGTCTTCATCCTCAGTATTAGATGTTTGTGGAGACATATGACTGGCTGAGGACACAGGGTGGTAGCTCATCCTGAAGAGCAGAGTCCTGTGTAATGGGGGAGGTAGGTGCCTCATCCTGACAAGTGGAATATGATGCTCTGAAACAGGAAACTGTTGAAATTGACATCAAAAGACTGTTGGCTACAATATTACTATTAAACATTTTACATGCCCTAACATGCTAAATGTCTGTAATTAGACACTTTATTAATCTAATATAATCTAATCTAAAGGAGGATAATTTACTGCCTCAAATTAATATGCTTTTTCACGCAACACAGTTATAGCAAATGGAAAATGTATACTGTAAATATATTAGCTATAGCCAACATTAACATAATCAATGGAAATTAATAACTGTACTTGCAACAGTTTTGTTGCAAAGCATAATTTTGTGGCTAAATTGACTGATTTAAATCATGCTTCATAAAAACTGTTTAGACAGTATGAGTAGTATGATAAATATATTGAACATCACTTTTTTACCAAAAAAATTGTTGTTTTTTCTTGAAGGAATGGTCAAATATGGCTAATTTCTTTCAGATTGAAGAAGGGGCTAACTGGGCTTGTGCAGTACGAGTAGAATCGCTCTAGCTCATTCCTGTTTGGAGAAATAAGTTGCCTCAGTCTCCCCTAGTCCACAGAGCTACCTATAGATTAATTCTGGCATGTAACACTACTATTTATTTGCATTAAAGCCCATTTTCTTGATGTCTTCCCTTTTTTTCATACATTTGAAGTATCGATATAGACTTGATTTATTTATTTATAATTAACTTAACTGAATGTTAGCTGGATGGACAGATTTGGTTGATGGAAATTGAATCCTGCTACAGTTACTACTGATAGCTGATATGCATAATTGGATTAGATTTAATAATTACATATTATTATGCAATGCTTTTGGTCTTTAACACTTATTTGTGTGTTTTACAAACAAGATAAGAGTCTTACTTAAATGTAAAATAATTTTTCTCTATTTTGCAATGGTGAAAGAGGCTTCCCTTAATAGTCATGTTGTGGTTAGATTGTATTTCTTGTGTGGCTGAATGATTTAGAACACACCCAGTGATTACGTAACCAACGTGCCACCAATGGTGGCTCAAAACTGTTTAGGAGTTTGGTGATCCGGGCTGGGCGATTTGGCTGAAAACTGTATCACGATATCAGTGTTTCCTATTGATTGATATCGATAATTATTTATATTTTTATGACCCATTTAAAATAAGGACCAGGTGAAAAGTATATTACATTTGAACTAAGAAATAAAAAAAGATTAATTAATTGTTTACCTGGGTCTATGATTAGCTCACCTTACCTCTTATCTGAAAAGTCTATTTGGGTCGTCCGTTCATCCGTTCAAACAGTTCACCTGTTTCGAGTCTTTGTGTTTGATTCGTTCATTCATAACATGACGTGACAGCCCCATATCCCTATTAAATGCAGTCAGAGCCCGAAAGAGAATAGATTAGGTCATCTAACGAGTCTTTCGTTCTTTTGGCTTATGTAACTATCACATGATGAACGAACGAAGGACTTGATAGATGACCTAATCAATTATTTTTCCGGCTCTAAATGCATTTGATAGGCTTATGGGGCAGTCACGTCATGTTATGAATGAACGAATCAAACACAAAGACTCGAAACAGGTGAACTAGGTCCAGAAAGAACTTTTCGCAATGCGCATGCACGACTGAACGAATCACTCCCTGAGATGACTAAAGATAGATTCAAGATTAAAGATTCATTCAAAACCACTCATCACTACTGTTTTCTTCCGATGAACAATAAAAAATATTGAACGTTTTATCGAACACGTTTTTTTATTGATATCGATCACATGCCTATCGCGATACATATCGTTATCGTGTTACCGCCCAGCACTAATTCAAACTGCCAAAAAAAAACTCAAACCGAACTTTTCATTTTACTAGGTTCAACAAGTCAACCATGTCTGTATCTTCTTTATCTGTCTAATAATGGTGTGATTGGTTACTCATTAAAAAATTTTAATAAATTTAATAAAGCAAAATATTACTTGTTTTACACAAAGACTTTATATAATAATTTGCGAGTAATTTCTCAGCCAAATTTGATGTTTGATTTTTTTAACTAAACAACATGATGTAATTATGTTTCAGATTATACCAGATAACAACATAAAAAAACTGTATTGTTCTCCACGCAGGCTACAGTTCTGTAATCTCACTGCTCAGTCCTGTGAGAGTTTGTCTTCAGCTATACAATCCTCCTCTGTCCTGAGAGAGCTGGACCTGAGTAACAATGACCTGAAGGATTCAGGAGTGAAGCTGCTTTCTGATGGACTGAAGGATCCACACTGTCAGCTGCAGATACTGAGGTAAATGTTTTATCACAAAAAAAGACAATTTTTGACACTTTGTCAAAATGAATTTGAAGGGGGGATGGCATTTCATTTCCGAATGATTAGGCTTATTTTGAAATTAAAGTCACTTCTATATTTTATCCATTCAAAAGACTGCGAAAGCGATCCCATCAAAGAGTATATACTGTTAGCTTCTATACTCTTTGTCCCAGTTTTGCACATTAATGTAGCGCTGTGTTTATGGTTTGGTTCGCTGCACAAATGTCGTCTTTTGCCATAAAACCTGCAGACTACAGTCAATTGAAATGCTTCTGTATCGCTGCGCATCATGCTCCTCACAGGACAGATTTGCAGAGCAGACTGCAGTGTTTGTCATTCACAGTAAGTATAGAGACGATGTAATAAATAGACCAAGATTAAGGGTATGGTGTAGAGAGCTGTATTCATTAAAATGGTCGTTTCTGAGATTGTAAGGAGAGCAAGTTTGCAAATGTTAAAATTTAAAAAACAAAGTCAGAGTTGAGCCGCTGCAAATGCTTCTGATATCGATAATTATTTTTTGTTTCTTCCAAAGACATTCCAGCGTCTCTGTGTTCAGGACACAGAAACCGCATGGTCTTTAGAGAAGGCAGGCTGTTGTGTGCATGCTGGACAGGTCAACAAGGGTCACATGCAGAGCACGTTTTAGGAGTTTTCCCAGATTGTTAATCAAAGACTGTGTTGTATGAATGTCCGCTGTCCTGGATCTGCACTAGTGTGTGGTCAAAGTTCAGCACTTAGGCAGATGGTTCCAATCTTTCGAACATTAACTGTCCGGTGTTAATGGCCTTAGGCTCTGAGATTCGTTGTTTATGAGCTGGTCGTGGACACGAATCTACAAGAGATCTATTCAAGTTCTGTTACTCCTTACAAGGGTTTTTTCTTCCCTTGTGGAGGATGGGTCCTTCAGACGTCGAAATGGTAATTGATCAGTTTTATGACTAATGACCCATTTAGGAGAAGATTTCAAGATTCTCTTTGGAATGTTGTCCTTCGGCATCTTTGTCTGTTCACTATGAGGTCCCACAAAGTCTACCAGGCTAAAGAGTTGAAACCTTGGTCAGGTGAAGTCCACCACGGTGGCCTAGGAGCGACATCTCTGGCTGAACCTTCTGCAAGTGCTGGACGCAGAGAGGGCCCGCATTCTCGACGCCAACATCTCCCAGGTTGGCCTGTTCGGCAACACTGTCAGGAGTTCTCGGCACTCTAGAAGCAGACCGAGGCGATATTCCACATCCTGCCACAGCGGGCCAGCCGGTCCCCGAGTGCACAGCGTCCGCCTGCTCATTGCCAAGGGCGTGGATTGGTTTGCAGCCATCGACTTGAAGGACGCATGCTTTCATGTCTCAATTCTGCCTCGACACAGACCCCTTCTTCGGTTTGCATTGGAGGGTCGAGCATATCAGTACAAAGTCTTACCCTTTGGCCTGTCCCTCTTTCCCCGCATCTTCACGAAGGTTGCGGAGGGTGCCCTCTCCCCTCTATGGCAGATGGGCATCCGCATCCTCAACTAACTCGATTACTGGCTGATAATAGCTCACTCGCGGGATCTGTTGTGCATCGACAGGGATATAGTGCTACGGCACCTCAGCCATCTTGGTCTTCAGGTCAACCGAACAAACTCTCCCCAGTGCAGAGGATCTCTTTTCTCGGTATGAAGCTGGACTCGGTCGAAATTACTGCCCGTCCACCAGGCCACGCTGAACTGCCTAGATACGTTCAGGCAAAAAACAGCAATTTCTCTCAAAACCGGCTAGTGCCGGCTTGCTGCGCCATTCCCACGGAATCCGTGTGCCTTATCTCAGTGTTTCCCTTAACTAAGTGAACCTGAGTTCTCCCTGCCCCACAGTCGGACCTAGAGCGGAGCAGCTCGGGTTGTGCTTCCTCTGGGTCTCCTTCGCTCAGGTGTGCCAACAATACTCAATATTCCACAGTCAGCCAGAACGCTGTGTTTCTCTTCAATTAGGGAGGGGGATCACTGCGTAATGTAGCCTCAAAGGTTGTGGCCTGTTCCATGGGTGTTCCCTTATGTAACGTCGAAGTGATTTGACTGAAAGGGTAACGTCTAGGTTATGAATGTAACCCACGTTCTCTGAAGGAGGGAATGGAGACGTTACACTTTCGTTTTCATAAGCTGGATCTTGGCCTTGACTGCTTGCTGTCCAGGTCTGTAAAAAGTGCACCCAGGTACTTTAATAGAGCTCTGGCAGTCATGTGACCCATTCTGTTTACTCAGCTAGCAGGCGAGAACTATGGGGAGCATATATTAAATGAAAGCACCAGCATAATTTTTAAGAGTTTATCGAAAACTTAATTCAAAAGACATAGATCTGTACATAGCAAAGCATTAGATTAAATTAAGATCCCTATAATGCCCCTGTGGTGTTTTTAATGTGTATTAGTAAAGGAACGGATAGATTTCCTGACCTGCAGTATCCTGATATCTACAACTACCTCATGAACTTTTCATACTAACATTACTCCGAAGAGTTTTTACAAACAAAGACTTTGTAGGCTTACAAAACCTGGAGTTGTACAGATGAATGCAATCTAATATGAATATTCAGGAGTGTGCCGGCTAAAACCATATATTGTATACAGTATACTGTAAAATAAACTGGTAGTGTAAGTCTGTGTTGTTACTGTAGCTAACATAAACCACAGCATAGCTGTGTCACTGTGAGTACATTATCATAAATGTCATGAAATCTTACCTGTTTAATACCAAATGTGTTAGCATGTTTATTGCAGTGAACCATTTAGTTGTCTATCGGGATCCTTGGGAATCCTTTGCCTTTTGCTTTATGGGACATTTTTTCTGTATTTTGCAATAGTGAAAGAGGTTTCCCTTAAGGATCATGCTAGATAGTATTTTTTGTGAGTCTGAATGTTGAACTTGCGAAAAATAATCACGTTGTTTGTATTTGCCAAAATATGAATTTTCTGAAGTCAAAACATGGACATTACTGGCATTAGTGCGAGCACCACATAGTGAAGCAGGAGTGACCAGCCAGAAGTGGATTGTGCAGCCTTCCTTAAACAGTATTACTTAACAAATACTGCATGAAACTGGCCAAGGGATGTACATGTTAAAATAATGTAAGATTTGTAAGGTCTAAATAGATTTGTTTTAAATTGTTGTTCTACAACTGTGGCTACCAAAGCTATGCCTGCTCCTGATTGACTGATTGAGTTTAACTTGTGTGACAGCAACTGCAGCAGCTCTATAGACCAGGTAGTTCATTTTGATCGTGCAAAATAAACAAAATCTGTAATCCACAGACCCTCTAAGCAGAGAATCTCATTGTTAAACAATTAAAATGCACAATATATGTAGAAAAAGGAGGTTACGGTATATAATTTTGGCCAGAATAAATGAATGAATTAAACACTGTAATGTCGTTATCTTGTATAGTTCAAAGCATTTTCACAATTTAATTGAATCTGACAAGAAACATATTGATTTCTATTTCTCAAAAAAAAAAAGAAAAAAGTAAAATACATTTCATAAATGTGATTATGAATTGTGAATATGATTTAACAAAACGTCTCAATATTATTATGAACAGTTCAAATTGTAAACTTAAGTGTAACATATACATTATATAGTTTAATTTTAAAGCAAGTGAAAGAATAACTTGTATTTTATTAATAATACTAATAATAATACAAAACAAAAGGCTTTTATATGTTTTACGTGTTTGTTTACAGCGGTGAACCCCAAAATGATTACAGTACATAATATTATTTCTTTTGTGTTTCTCTTCCCATGATGGCTTTTTTAGTGTTTCTCTCTGGATGTAAAAGGATGATGTAGCACTTAGGGGCGAATATGGCCACCAGTAATCCAAAACTAGAAGCTAGGATAGCAAATATCTCCACAGCCACTGCATATTTCCCTGGAGAGCTCACATATGCTGGAACAAATGCAATCCAGACAGCACAGAAGATCAACATGCTAAATGTAATGAACTTTGCTTCATTAAAATTATCCGGTAGATTTCTTGCCATGAAAGCTAACAGGAAGCTTACTGCTGCCAGGAGTCCAATGTATCCCAGCAGCATAGAAAAACCAGCCACTGAGCCTATAGCACATTCATATACTATTTTAGAGCGGATATACTGGTTGTTTTTATGAGGTGTTGGAGATGCAGTTGATAGCCAGACTGCACATATCACAACCTGAAGAGCTGTCAGGATCAGAACTGTGCATCTTTGTTGAGCTGCACCAAACCATTTCATTGCACCTTTGCCCTCTGGTCGAGATGATTTGAATACAGCTATTACTACCATAGTCTTGACAAGGATGCTGGAGATGCACAGGACAAAGCTTATGCCAAATACAGCATGTCGTAACTGGCATGTCCACAACTCTGGTCGTCCAATGAACAGCAACACACAAAGGAAACACAGTTTGAGTGACAGCAGCAGCAGGAAGCTAAGCTCTGAATTGTTGGCACGTACTATAGGAGTGTTACGGTGAAGAGTGAAGATGATCATCACAAGAGCACAGAAGCAGGCTCCAAGCAGGGAAGCAGTTGTCAGAGAGATTCCTAGAGGCTCCTCATAGGTTAAAAACTCTAGTTCTTTGGGGACACACTGATTCTTATCTGGATTTGACCAGAAGCCTTCAGGACACTCTGTGCACTCAATAGCATCTGTCATTATAACACAATAAAAAAGAAGGGAAAAAAGTTTCAGAGAAAACCCTCTTATAAAATATAAAAATATTTTGGAATGTGACTTCTACCTGTAACATTAGAAATGTCTCCATCTCCACATGGCAGGCAGTCAAAACAGCAGACAGGAAGGCCCTTTTTTGTGGCTCGTCTGGTTCCTGGGGGGCAACTCTCACTGCACACCGACCGTGGGGGCTTAAAGAGAAAACATCTGTTATTTAGTCATGTGTATGTTGCTTCTTTTTCATAATGAAAAGAGTTGTCTTTATTTTATTTTCAATGGTCTTGTTTTATAGCATTGACTAGTTTAGACTATCTGCAAAAGGATGACATTTATCATGCAATAATAGTTACTTTTTTTGCCTCAAAGTTCCAGTATATTTCTTCCTCATCCAGTGTGAGCACCATCCCTGTTGCTACCCCTTCATTTACTACACCGACTTTGTGGACTGCTATTGACCCATCAGAGCTCGGTTGCCAGTTCAGTACGTCATAGATGGCCAGAGCATCTCCATTCTTATCAAATGACACATGATCCCCAAATCCTGTGGTGAAGTTCACTTTCTGTAGGTAGTGAATCAGCTGTACAGTTTGTGGACAGAACAGGTATTATATATTTATCTGGAATTTGAATTAAATTAGAGCACATATTTTGCTTTTCCACATTCAACTCTTCTACATGCCCACAGAGAATCACCACAACACTTGTGGGTCTTACCTGCCAGGGTTTTAAGCTTGTCATATCGGCACATCTGTTCCCACTGAATGGCCCTTTCCCCTCCTTACACTGCATTAGGTCATGAAGCGCATGTGCCAGTGCATAAACTGCCTTATAGACATTATACGATGCCCGCAACCCAGAAACATCTGTATATGTTGTGCTTGTGTTGCTCATATCCTCCTTTTCTGTACACACCTTTCTCAAATGCTCTCCTACTGACTTTATTTCCCCAGTTTCAAAACTGCAATCAAACATGTTCTCCCAGAAAATTCTTAACATATTATTTCTTGGATCATTGCTGGGATGAATCTGTAGCAAGAATTCATGAAGCCCCTGAATTTCCCCACGCCTAATAGCAATGCCCAGTGTGCCCCCCAGGATAGGCAGGAAACGTGGAGTGTGGTATTCAAGGGAAGTGGCCCATGCTTCACTTGCAATCCACTGCCTGTCTGTCATGTTTCGCAAAACCACCTCATCCATCAAAGGCAGCAGATAGGATGAAAGGGCAAAAACAACCACAACCTTAGCAGTGGAGGCATGAATAAATTCTGTTATACGCTGAATATCTCTAGTGTTGTGATCATTGGGAAGAATTTCAGAAAAGGCAATACAGTGTCCAAACAGCTGCATTTCCTGCTGGAACAACTGAGCAGCATAGATGCCATAGTCATCATCACTGTAGAGGAGACCAACCCAGGTCCATCCAAAATGCCTTAAGATCTGAACCATAGCCCGCACCTGGAAGGCATCACTGGGGATTGTTCTGAAAAAAGAGGGGTACTTTTTCCTGTCACTTAAACAGGAGCAGGTGGCGTAGTGACTAACCTAATTGGAGGGAGAAAGAAAGAGAGAAAAAGGCATAATAACCAAACAAACATATTAAATAAATAAAAAATCTTTTGGATTTTCTGATTAATTAAAAGTTGAAAGAATAGCATATATATATATATATATATATATATATATATATATAAAGTGATACAATATGCAATGTTATTCTAAAGTTTGAGGTAAGTATTTATTTTTTGTTTAAGAAAATAATACTTTTATTAAAGAGGGATGTGTTAAATTAATAAAAAGTCACAGTAAAGACTTTGTAAATATTGTTAAAAACTTTTTTCTACTTTAAACAAATGCTGCTCTTTTTAACTTTGTATTCATCAAAGAATAATAGAAAAAGTATTACATTCCAAAAAACAATTTGAAGCAGTACACCACATAATGAATTAGAACATTATAATTATTTCTGAAAAATCATGTGACACTGAAGACTGGTGTAATGATGCTGAAAATTCAGCGCTGCATAAGAGAAATAAACTCTGTTATAGAGTTATATAGTCATGATGAGCAGAATAGTCTCCCTCAAGAGAAACTCTGTATATACATATATAGTAGTCCACATTTGAATCAAAAAACATTTTGTTTTTAGAACAACTTTGATTAAATGTTTTAATCTATATATGTATATACACACTGTAAACACACACACACAAACACATATAAATATATAGTGTATATAGTGCTTTTATATTTTTTTTCATACACAAGCCAGTGATCTGTGACAAAAAACTGAGTGGGGAAATAATTATTGCTATAAAGGACTGAAAATGACAAATAAAGAGTGAAAGAAAATGAAAGAAGCTTGAAGTATATTTTTCCTTTTTTTTTTACTGTAGGTTTTTAGAACAGCCGAAAAAAGGAAGAAAGAAAGAAAGAAAGAAAGAAAGAAAGAAAGAAAGAAAGAAAGAAAGAAAAATTTAATTAAATGAAATAAGCGTAAAGTGTATTTTTACTTTTTTCATCCCATCTTACTATAGGTACACGGAACAGCCCCAGAACACTGGAAATCGCAATAGAAGGAGTTGAACTTGCATCTCCCACAATCCCAATCACTGGAGGAGGCCCAGTGCAATTGAGGTTGAAAAAGGACTCCTCTGTTCCACTACTTAGAGACATGGCAGCCCGGAACGCCATTCCTAGCATCACACAGTTATCATAAAGATGGTATCCGAGAGTGATGTTAGGCAGAAGATTGGGATTCTTATTGATCTCGTCTATTGCAAAAGCCATGGTCTGTGCATGCTGGAAGCCTTCCATGTTAAATCTAAAAAAAATTAATAAAATAAATTGTGATATTAAAGAGATTAATAACAAGAAGACAAACTGAAACAAGCAGTAATACATCAGAGTTTACACAACATTTTAAATTAAGTTGACTAATGTAAGAGTGGAAAAGGAACTTAGCGATCTCATTTTTATTCTTATTCTTTCTCTGTACTTTTATACTCATGTAATCAGTCTAACTCACTTTTCACAGTATGGTCGTTCTGGTTCCATTCTGAAGCTCAGATCAGGGAATACTGTGAAAAAGTGAACATGAAACAGGCCTCCAAGTATAAAATCTCCATCCTTGTACATCCCATTTAACTTGAAGCGTCCCTGTAGCAAACAGGTACCTGATCTGAGGACCGAACCTGCCCATATAGAGTTAAATGACACGTATAACGAAAAATACAGGGTGAGCCTCATCTCTCTCTATTTCTGAGCCACTCACTCACTCAGCTCACTAAATTATTATGAATTGTGTGCAGTGTTGTGTGTAGTGTTGCTTTAAATTAGCAGGTGTCTAGTGGGTATTCCTGGAAATCAGGACGTCACTCTTCTGTCTCTTCCTTATTTACGAAAAAGGAAACAGTACTGATGTAATAATAGACACATGCACAGTGATTTGTTGCTCAGGTGATTTGTTTAAACATGCTGAGTTTTGGTTTCATAAACCAAAGTATAAAGATCAACTATAGTTGTCCATGTCTTCTTCTTAACAATGTTTTTCCTTATGCATTTAACGTTTGACTATTGCTTTCACTACTGTTAAAAAATATATTTTATTGTCTTTGTTCATTCAATGTTGCAGTTCAGTTTGATGTTTGTGTAAAGACCATAAAGTAGGCCTATGAGTATTAATAATAAATGAGTAATAATTAAGTCTACAGTCAAGTTTTTAAACATTTAGTAGAAAGCCAGGGTATATTCAATTAAACACTCAAAATGCATTATTTGGGTAATATACTTTAATACGTTAACTTAAGTCAATTAATGAAAAGAAACCTTATTGTAAAGTCTAAACAGTTATTTGTTATTAAAGTTATTACGATTGCATAAACACTGTTAAATTAAACAGAAAGAGTAGATTCTTACTGAAGGCATCAAAACTATGAATGAACACATGCAAAGTTATGTACTTAAAAAAAAACAAGGTGAAATAATTGAAGACTTACAGGTTACTTTCGTAACCCAGGTTCCCTGAGATATGGGAACGAGTATTGCTGTCACGTGCAGGAAGCGAGGAGACGCACGGGTTCAGGATCGAGCGCTAGCAAAACAGACTCAGTGGAGGCATAGAGAGAAGGAGAAACGTAAAACAGAGCAAAGATCAAATACCGTAAATCAGTCCTTAGGGCAAGACAGAGAACAGAAACAGGCAGAAATTTGGCAACGGGTAATCAAAATGACAACAAGAACAGGAACGCAAATGAATGAATACACTAGAGATGACGGCAATACACTGTTTGATACAATACACAAATGATACAAAAATCAATACACAATGATCTGTAACAAACACTCAAACATTGGGAAGGCTTTATACACTGAAAACTAGGTCGGGGGTGGAGATTACCAATGAAGCACCAAGACAAAAAACGAGTGGGCGGAGACATGAGTTCATTGATGTGAGTCCATGAGAGAAAACAGACACAAACACACATGAGTTCAGATTTAGCTGGGCACTGGAGTGCCCTCCAGGACGCTATGGGAAATACTCATTATTTCCTCCTAACTGAAGCCGTATTCAGTCACGCAGGGAAACTGCAACGGCCATTGGTCAGGATGGTGTGTTAGAGTGACCAATGGCCGCGGTTCCTGCTGAAGCCTGCCAGAATGGGCGGGGCCAAGCATGGTGCCCACTTCGCCGGCTGAATTAGGTTACTTCGACTGAAGTGACGAACACTTATGGCATGGCAAGGGATGCAGTACTCGTTCCCGTATCTAAGGGAACCTAAGTTACCGAAGAAACCTGTACGTTGCCAGACGATACTGCTAAGACGCTATGGGCCTAACCTAACCTAACCTAACCCTAACCCTAACCCTAACCCTAACCCTAACCCTAACCTAACCCAATTCAATCCCTCCTTGCTGTAAATTGAGAACGATCAAGCCTGACAGCGGACCTAGGTGAAAACCAGGTAGCACAGTCACATAAGCATGCAGAGAAACGAATGTTCTACAAATGTATTAAATCCTCCTTACACTTTAAGAGGCATGTGAGCCCGTGTTCGCAATTGGGCAGGTAAAGGCCAACCTAGCGAGATTTACAATATGATAGACATACAGCTCTTAGACTGTCTGGACTGTTTGAGTGCGCGTCGGTCAAACAGAGAGCAGACCTATATATTGAGCTCAAGTCCACGGGTTGGGATGTAATCGCCAGAATGCGGGACATTAACAAGTTAACCCTTAATGAGCTTGCGGTTAGGCAAGTGAGCGGCCAACATGGCAAACAAACTGTAAGATAAAAATTAGCTCAAATATAAAGAATGAATCAAATCAGAATCATTTTAGATTCTACAGGGAATTTGAACAGAAACACTGTTTTACGGCTGATCACAGGGTCGGTCTGCGATTCACTGAACAAGCCGCGTAACGTCAACTCTGCACTGGATATTAAAATCTATATTACAGTGTAAACACTATTAATAAGCACAGTAGCTAGATTGGGAGTAAGCACAAAACACAAGATACTTCTCATTAGGTGCTATTGCATCGACTTGAACAACCATCAATCAAAAGGTTGAATTAGTCAATTAGTCGCGCTGGTGTGCTGGTCAAGGAGAGTGCAGGAGTCGTTGAATATAATAAACAAAGTCTTTTTAATAATGAAGCAAAAACGTGGACAATCTAACTTTCTACATGACATAAACAATGACTGACAAACTCAAACGACAGGGGATTTATACACAAAGACTAATGACAGAAGTGAGGGCAGCTGGGAAGACACAGGTGGAGATAAATCAACTCATAATCACATCAAACACAGGAACTACCAAATATGGGCACACCTGAAGGAAGACAGAAAGACATAATACCTAACCACAGCCATATCACCCTGCAGCCCAAGCCTGGTTGCCCACTGAAGCTAAGCAGGGTTGAGCCTGGTCAGTACCTGG
>JAUCNO010000318.1:11432650-11444163 GCA_032353835.1 Enteromius viviparus
TATAAAAATGACTTAAATGTCCTAATTGAACTATGGCCTAATCCTGGCTTAGTCTAAGCCCTGTCTGTGAAACTGGGTCTTACTGTTTTTAAGGAGAAATCTTAGATCAAATGTTTTGTGAATACAGGACCTAATTCAGATAACCAGCTTGTTAGAAGAGAGCTACAGTATTTGGGTGAACTGTGTTCTGATTAATATGATCCCTACACAGTGTATATTGCTTCCTTCTACCTGATTGGGTGGTCACATGTTTTTTTGATCTGTATGGTTTTATCAGTCAGATGGCAAAAACAATGTGAGTCTACATGTGGTCAATGAAAATCAAGTCCAACACTGCAGAGCAAATGGGTAATGTGGATCTAATTGAATGTCCATTCACACCCTAACCTAACCCACAACTTTATCCCTCCACCCAAATAGATCAATAGAGGCGGAGCTGGAGGTAATTTCACTTTGCAATGAACACAACTTGAGGAAATAACCAGACAGAACCTTCTTATTTATTTCTGACAAATACAGGATGCCAAATAATCAGGCAGATATTGCTAAATAATCAAATTTACAAAATAGGCTTGTAAATATTTATACAAGAAGAAGAAACAGACTAAGGACTAAAATACAATTGTCAGAATTAACAGGTTTATTAATTTTTCAAATGTGATGTTGTCAAGCTATTTCTTTTGAGTGGCTCTTCCCATGATGGCTTTTTTAGTGTTTCTCTCTGGATGTAAAATGATGATGTAGCACTTAGGGGCAAAAATGGCCATCAGTAATCCAAAACTAGAAGCTAAAATGGCAAAAATCTCAACAGCCACTGCATATTTCCCTGGGGAGCTGACATATGCTGGAACAAATGCAATCCACACAGCACAGAAGATCAACATACTGAATGTAATGAATTTAGCTTCATTAAAATTATCTGGAAGGTTTCTTGCCAGGAAAGCTAACAGGAAGCTTACTGCTGCCAGGAGGCCAATGTATCCCAGCAGCATAGCAAAACCAGCAACTGAACCAACAGCACATTCATATACTATTTTAGAGGTAATATACTGACTGTTTTTATAGGGTGTTGGGGATGCAGTAGTTAACCAGACTGTGCAAATCACAACCTGGAGGGCAGTTAGTGCAATGATTGTGCCTCTTTGTTGAGCTGCTCCAAACCATTTCATTGCATTTTTACCTTCAGGCCGGGATGACTTAAACACAGCTATTACCACCATAGTCTTGACCAGGATGCTGGAGATGCACAGGACAAAGCTTATGCCAAATGCAGCATGTCTTAACTGACATGTCCATAACTTTGGCTGGCCAATGAACAGCAGCACACACAGGAAACACAGTTTGAGTGACAATATCAGCAGGAAGCTGAGCTCTGAATTATTGGCGCGTACAACAGGAGTGTTACGATGAAGAGAGAAGATGACCATCACAAGAGCACAGAAGCATGAGCCGAGTAGGGAAGCAGTGGTCAGAGAGATGCCCAGAGGTTCCTCATAGGATAGAAACTCTACTTCTTTCGGGACACACTGATCTTTATTTGGATTGGACCAGAACTCATCTGGACATTGTGTGCACTCAATAGCATCTGTGATAAAACAAAATTTAAGAGTAAATTCTCTTTCAAGTTATCTAAAAAATTTGGAATAGGTTTTGTACCTGTTGAATTAGAAATCTCTCCATCTCCACATGGCAGGCAGTCAAAACAGCAGATAGGACGACCTTTTTTTCTGGCTCTTCTGGTGCCAGGGGGGCAGCTCTCACTGCACACAGAATGTGGGGGCTAAGGAGTACAAAATCTTTTGTCATTCATATTACTAGTGTGCATATGTTTTTTTTTTTATTTTTTTTTTTGTGAGGGACAGATTTTAGGGTTATGTTTAGGGAATAAAAAGTGCAGCTTTATTGTTTTCAAATAATTGTCTATATAATATCCCCATGAAAAAGTGTGTGTTGATTCAGTGCATACAAGGCTTCATAATAACCACATCAAGAACATATGCTACAATATACATGTAGTTTTGAAAAGATTATTTGATAATATTACTTACTTTTTTGTTTTCAAAGTTCCAGTAGATTGAATCCTCATCCAGCGTGAGCACTCTCCCTTCTGTAGCTCCTTCATTCACCACACCAACTGTGCTAACTCTAATTGCACCATCTGAATTTGGCTGCCAGTTCATCACATCATAGATGGCCAGAGCATCTCCATTGGCATCAAATGACACATGATCCCCAAAGCCTGTGGTGAAGTTCACTTTCTGTAGGTAATGGACTACCTGTACAGGTTACAGACAGGACAGATGTATTGTATATTTCTATGTTGTGATTAAACATAGTTGTTTTTTTGTTTGTTCATTTTCCTGTACCTGCCAGGGCTGTAAGTTGATTATATCGCCGCAGCTCTTCCCACTGAATGGTCCTTTTCCCTCCTCACACTGCATCAGGTCATGAAGTGCATGTGCCAGGGCATAAACTGCTTTATAAACATTATAAGAGGCCCTCAGCTCTGAAACATCAGTGTATGGTGTGTCTGTGCTGCTCAGATCTTCTTGTCCTGTACACACCTTTCTTTCCCCCTCTACCTGTATTTCTCTGCCTCCAGTCTCAAAAGTGCACCCAAACATGTTCTCCCAGAAAATTCGTACCATATTGTTTCTTGGATTGCTGTCTGGACGGAGGTAATACAGGAATTCATTAAGTCCCTGGATTTCACCACGCCTGATAGCGATGCCCAGTGTGCCTCCCAGAAAGGGCAAGAGATGCTGAGTGTGAAACACTGGTGAAGTGGCCCAGGCTTCACTTGCAATCCACTGTCTGCCTGTTACATTTTGCAATGCCACCTCGTCCATCAATGGTAACAAATAGGCTTCTGTGGAGAACACCACCACCACTCTAGCTGTAGAGGCCTGAATCACTGCCAATATATTGTGAATATCTCTACGATTATTATCACGAGGTAGCATTTCAGAGAAGTCAACACATCCTCCAAATAGCTGAACATCCTGGTGGAATGACTGTGAGGCATGGATGCCGTAGTCGTCATCACTGTACAGCAGACCAACCCAGGTCCATCCAAAATGCTTTAAGATTTGAACCATAGCCCGCACCTGGAAGGCATCACTAGGGATCGTTCTGAAGAAAGAGGGGTACTTTTTCCTGTCACTCAAACAAGAGCAGGTTGCAAAGTAGCTAACCTTATAAAAGAGATACATATGAGCACCACATACTTTTTCTGTGCATTATGAGATTCCTTACACATGCAGTGTAGAAACAAATATTATATGCAGTCTTTGTAACTGTAACAGTACATGTTTTGCAGTTATTATTATTATTTTATATTCACACTTACCATAGGCATTCTGAATAGCCCCAGTACACTGGAGATTGCAATTGAGTGAGTAGATCCAGGATCCCCCACAACAGCAATCACTGGTGGTGGGCCAGAGCAGTTTAGATTGGAAAAGGACTTCTCTGTCCCGCTTACCAGAGCTGTGGCTGCTCTGAATGCCACTCCCAACTCCACACAGTTATCATAAATATAATAACCAAGAGTGATGTTAGGAAGCAAGTTTGGATTCTTATTGATCTCATCTATTGCAAACAGCATAGTCCGAGCCTGCTGAAAACTTGCCATGTCGAACCTATTAAGAAAAAAAAAAAAAAAATTGCAGTTGTTTTTATTTTTTAAACAAATCTTCCTTAGTTAAATTATACAGGCTACTCTTAATTTCATTTACAGAAACTGATTTTGATGCAGCTCTAAGTGAATAATAACTAAAAAAGAAGAGACAAAAACAAAGGATATTTATTAATTACAAAACAACAAACAACTTTGTCCAGTATCATTGTTCAGTCTTTTCCAGACTCACTGCTCACAGTAGGGAGGTTCTGGCTCTTTTCTGAAGCTCAGCTCTGGAAACACTGTGAGGAAATGAACTTCAAACAGGCCTCCAATTATAATATCTCCATCCTGAAACATCCCGTTCAACTTGAAGTGTCCCTGGAGCTGACAGATGCCTGAACTAAGGACTGAAGTTGAGACATAGTTAAAGGACAGATATAAGCAGATTTTAAGAGTGATCCACATCTCTATCTATCTCCCTCTACCCACATGAGGGCCAGCTTGTTATTTATAAGAAAGACTGTGTGGGTGTTGCTAAAAAAAAAAGCCAAGTGGACCTCCCAGGAAATCAGGAGATACATTTAATATTTAAATTATAGTTTGATGAAGGACAACTAAAATATGCCATTTGTTCTAGACTTTGCTTTCGTTGCATTGATGATGAACTTATGACTAATGGTAAAATTATTATAATTTTTTTTTAGCAGACACAGTTATAGTTCAGACACAGATAGACAGGAATATTCCTACATTTCTGAACCCCCCTCTAGATGGCAGTATATTCCAAAATATTGAATTGAATTTATTTTTTATTTTTTTGGGTTCACTTTATTTTGATTGTCCGTTTAACGTATTCTGTTTAAGGGCGAATTTGGGACACACATTTATTTCATAGTAGGTGTAATGTTTATTAGAAAACATCATATCACAATCACTCTTTATTTCTAAGATTACTGTTTTCATTACATGACCACGTGATGTCGATTTTTGATTATTAAAATGATACATTATTTGGCTCTGAGCAGATAACCGTCACTGTATGATGTAATGATCTCAATATTTTGGTAATTGACATTTGATTCTGTTGTGGTGCCCTGGAAAGCCTGTTATCATGTATACATTGACTTGATTAGAGCATTGTTTCTATTCATAGCCTGCTCTATTTGAATGTAGAATTGCCACTGTTAGTGTATGGTTCCAATTTTTCTTTGGCCTGTAGTTTCAGCTGAACGCAGCATTCAGAATTAACAATATTTCTTAGGCTTTCATCAGCAATGTTCTGACCCACAAACTTGAACATTTAGTTAAATGTAGAGTGGTACTGGAAGTTACATATAATATATTCACGGATGCATGGTCTGCACCAAGAAAAGCTTTTAGCTTAAAAGTCTTGTCATATGAATGAAAATATATGCATGACTATAGATTTAATTAATTAGTATTAATTACTAGAGGATTGATATTATTATTTTCAAAATATTAATAGTCTTAGCCCATCTCTTTCTATTAATAGTACTGTTGTCTTTGTGTAAGCACTAGTTAGGTCTCAAACTGACTACTAAACGAGCATATTAAAAGTTTAAAGGCACCTTCATGGCTTCCACTTAGATATCGAATTATTAACTTTTCCGTAACCGATCTCTCAGGTCTCCTGCTTCTGTGACTCTTGTATCATCTGTACATCTATCTACCATGGGAGGTAGAGTCTTTAGTAGCATTGCTCTGATGATTTGGAATATTTTACTTCAAGATATACGTAATAGTTTTAGTCTTGCAATTTTTAAATCACGTCTTAATTTGTTTGTTTGTTGTTGTTGTTTTTCTTTTGTTTATTCGTGCTTTTTATTAGTGTAAGGTGTCCTTGTATAAAAAATAAAATGTATTTTTATTATTATTCCAAGCTCATAACAAGCTTTTAGCTAGCCCTATGTGTCTTATAATTCATATTTCATTTATCTTTCATTTATAATTAATTTATCTATATTTATTCATTAATTTATTAATATATATATATATATATATATATATATATATATAATGTATATATGTCAATGGAAATCAGTGAATTTCTGAATTTCATTTGTACATTTTAAAAATGAATGCAATAAATTAGCTTGTACTTGTTTGTTATGTGTATTGTTTATTCTGTTTATTCAAGTAAAACAAAGATACTATCAGATATACATATCAGTTAGAGGTTTTTACAGCATGCAAATCTATTTAGTTTGTGTACCTCTTCCCATTATGGCTTTTTTTGTGTTTCTTTCTGGGTGTAATATAATGATGTAGCACTTTGGTGCAAATATGGCCACCAGTAAACCAAAACTTGAGGCTAGGATGGCAAATATTTCTACAGCCACTGCATATTTCCCTGGAGAGCTCACATATGCTGGAATAAATGCAATCCACACAGCACAAAAGATTATCATGCTAAAAGTGATGAACTTTGCTTCATTAAAATTATCTGGCAGGTTTCTCGCCAAGAAGGCTAACAGGAAGCTTACTGCTGCCAAAAGTCCAATGTATCCCAGCAGCATAGAAAAACCAGCCACTGAACCTATAGCACATTCATAGACTATAATAGACCTGATGTATTGGCTGTTTTTATGGGGTGTTGGAGAGGCAGTTGATAACCAAATTGCACATATCAAAACCTGGAGGGCTGTTAGTATTAGAACTGTGCATCTTTGTTGAGCAGTTCCAAACCATTTCATTGCTCCTTTACCCTCTGGTCGAGATGATTTGAATACAGCTATTACAACCATTGTCTTGACCAGGATGCTGGAGATGCACAGGACAAAGCTTATGCCAAACACAGCATGTCTTAACTGACATGTCCACAACTGTGGCTGACCAATGAACAGCAGCACACACAGGAAACACAGTTTGAGTGAAAACAGCAGCAGGAAGCTGAGTTCTGAATTGTTTGAACGTACTACAGGAGTTCTGCGGTGATGAGCAAAGATAACTATCACAAGAGCACAGAAGCAGGTGCCAAGGAGGGCCACAGTTGTCAGAGAGATGCCCAGAGGATCCACATAGGACAAAAACTCCACTCTTTTGGAGATGCAATGATCTTTTTTAGGGTTGGACCAGAATTCATTTGGACATACTATGCACTCAGTGGCATCTGTGCATAAGAAAGAAACAAACTTTCAACAAACAAAGTTGTTTAATGACTGTAGTTACATTATATTGCTTTTATTTTCAGAGCATAATTTTCAAGGACACATTTTACTATTCTCACCTGTTGTATTAGAAATCTCTCCTTCTGCACATGGCAGGCAGTCAAAACAGCAAAGAGGAAGGCCCTTCCTTGTAGCTCGTCTGGTTCCTGGGGGGCAGCTTTCACTGCATACAGACCTTGGGGGCTGAAAGAGACAACAACTGTTGTTATTCAGGCAAGCACTGATATGCCTCTATCGTGTTTGCATGATCTAATGGTTTTGGGAATACAATGCACTATTATTTGTTTTTTACTTCATTATTGTTTTATTTTATATATATAAATAATAATTTGCACAAAAGATGGAATTTAAGATAAAATTATAAGTACTTTGTTTGTTTCAAAGTTCCAGTGTATTGCTTCCTCGTCGAGTGTCAGCACCTTTCCTGTTGCTGCGCCTTCATTTACTACACCAACTGTGCGGACAACTACTGATCCATCAGTGCTCGGGTGCCAGTTCAACACATCATAGATGGCCAGAGCATCTCCATTCTTATCAAATGACACATGATCTCCAAAGCTGGTGGTGAAGTTCACATTCTGTAGGTAGTGAACCAGCTGTACAGTTTGTAGACAGGACAGTTGTTATATGTTTGTCTGAAATTTGAATTAATATAGAACACAGCATATTTTGCTTTTCCACATTCAGCACTTCTATATGCCTGGAGGGAATTTTCACTTTAGCTGTGGGTCTTACCTGCCAGAGTTTCAGGTTGGTTTTATCGGCACAACTGTTCCCACCAAATGGTCCACTACCCTCCACACACTTTATTAGTCCATGAAGTGCATGTGCCAGAGCATAAACGGCCTTATAGACATTGTAAGAGGCCCTCAGCTCTGATACATCAGTATATGGTGTATTTGTGTTGCTCAGGTCCTCTTGCCCTGAACAAAACTTCCCCCCCTCTCTGCTTTCAGTGTCAAAATTGCACCCAAACATATTCTCCCAGAAGGTTCTAACCATACTGTTTTGTGAGTTATCAGGACGAAGGTATTGCAGAAAATTTCCAAGCCCTTGAATTTCTCCTCGTCGGATGGCAATACCCACTGTACCCCCTAAGACAGATTTGAATCGTTGAGCAAGAAGCACAGGTGAGGTGGACCAAGCCTCACTAGCAATCCACTGTCTACCTGTAACATTTTTCAACAGCATCTCATCAATTACAGGCAACAAATAGCTTGAGGTGGAAAATACAACCACCACATTTGATGTTGAGTGCTGAATGACTCCAACTATGCGTTGTATTTCCTTGTGGTTGTTATCATTGGGCAGTATCTCAGAGAAGGCCACACACCCTCCAAACAGCTGCACATCCTGATGGAATGATTGAGCAGCATTGATTCCATAATCATCATCACTGTAGAGCAGGCCAACCCAGGACCATCCATAATGCCTCAAAATCTGAATCATAGCCCGCACCTGAAAGGCATCACTGGGGATTGTTCTGAAGAAAGAGGGATACTTTTTCCTGTCACTTAAACAGGAGCAGGTGGCATAATAACTAATCTAATTAGGAGAATGAAAAGCAGACACAAATATGTTAAAAAGATTAACCTAACATCAGTGCTAAAGCCATTGTGTTAACTTTCTTTATTTATTTGAATAAATAAATTTTTGATAATTATCACTGACTTAGTATATATCTAAATATGGTTATAAAAACAAATAATAATGAATATATGGTTTCTTGTGGTTGGTTTAAAAAAAAATCTCTCTCACCATAGGGAGTCGAAACAGTCCCAGGACACTGGAAATTGCAATAGAATGAGTAGAACCTGGATCACCTATGATTCCAATCACCGGTGGTGGGCCTTTGCAGTTGAGGTCAGAGATGGTCTCCTCTGTCCCACCAACTAGAGCTGTAGCACCACGGAATGCCACTCCAAGCCTTAAACAGTTGTCATAGATTTGGTAACCAAGTGTGATGTTAGGCAGCAGGTTGGGATTGTTATTAATCTCATTGATAGCAAAAGCCATTGTTGCTGCCTGCTGGAAGCTTGTCATATAGAAGCTAGAGAGGACAATAATTATAATAATTAGATCAATTATAATAATTAGATCATTAACTACAGTATTACTAACAGTAACAGTAAGACATTTATAAAATATTACGTAAAGGTTACATAACATTTACATTTAACATGGGCTGTTTTTGTATTCTGGTCAAATATAAATGATAGAAAAAAGTTAATATATACAGTGAATGCTTATTGCTGTAATTCATATCAGTTCAAACATAATATCAGTTACAGTGTATATACAAAATTTCCCCAATAATTATTTTGAAGCGTTCTTCATTTGGTGTGGTCTCACAGCTGACAGACTCACAGCTCACAGCGTGGCAGTTTCGGCTCTGTACTGAAGCTCAGGTCAGGGAATACTTTGAGGTACCTCTGTATCTCAAACAGACCACCAATTTGAAGGTCTCCATCCTGGTACATCCCGTTCAATGCGAAGTGTCCCTGTAGCTTACAAGCATCTGAAGTGGCCATCAAAGCTACATATATATAGTTACAAGACAGGAACAGAAAAACATAAATAATTACCCACATCTTTCCCGCTTTATTTAAGTCACTCTTTATTCAGCTCACAGATTTATCACATTTCATGTGGTTCCTTTTTATAGTTCAGGCAGCGTCACTGGCCTCTCTGGAAATAATTACGTCTTTTTTTTTTTTTTTTATCTATATTGTAACTCCACCTCTCCCAAACATGACAATCAATTTTGACCTTGTGTTACACGACGAAAGCAATTTATTAATCATACAGAATGTTTATTTGTTTTTTTTTTGTTTGGAAAAAGACTAAAATAGCAGAAATGTAGGGTTAGTGTACAGTATAAAAAACACTTTACCCTTTATACTGAATATAAACCATTACTACAGAACATCCCCATGGAAACCCAATGTGTGTGTGTGTGTGTGTGTATGTGTGTGTGAGAGAGAGAGAGACTCTCACTGTTGAATAAACATGGTTTATGTATAACAATATATTAACAATATGTTAAGCCGCGTATAAACATATTTAACAATATAATATTTATTTTTTATGATAGCAGTTATTAGTAATATGTATTTTATTCTTAGGCATGCCTTGTACAATATGTTTTGCATGTTACACAATATGTGCATATGCATGTGAGATTGTAATTATTTATTACACAAAAAAAATTTATTACATATTTATTTGCACAAAAAAAAAAAAAAAAATCCCAGGGCCCCCAAAAGTCTTAGGTCTGAACTTGACTCCCACAATTGACACTGTACTTATGTTCTGATGCCACACATCCATTTTCCCACATAGTTTCAGTGATGTTTACCTGTATGTATCTTGTTTCAACAGGAGAAATAATGCACTTGTGGGCATGTGATCTAAACCAACACATTCTCACACTCCAACTTGTCACATTTTGACGCTTGGTCAAAACCCTTCTGCATCACTTTTTGAAGATCAGTTACCTCTTTTTAGTCACTTTTCGACGTGAATGGTACTCCGTTGTTTTAAAAACAGTAGGATACCCTTAGCGTCGATATGTCGATATTTTTTTTTACTTTTATCGTCATAAAAGTGTGATTTTTCAATGTACAGAGTCAAAACAGTTTTATTTAAATTATATTATTTACACATTTATGAGCACGTAACCTAACCCCATCCAATAAACCATCTGTCATCATCTGTGAATGACCCTTTACATCGAAAAGTGACTAAAAAGTGGTACATTGAGCTTCAAAAATTGATGCAAAAGGGTCTTGACCAAGCGTCAAAATGTGACGAGTTGGAGTTGGATAATGTGTTGCAACTAAACATAAGGACGAGAGTTTCCAAACCCAGTGTAAACAAACACAGAAGAGTATCCTGGAAGAGAGAAGAAAGTGAATGCTTGTTGTCTTAGCCACTCACCAGACTCCTCTAAAGTGTTGAGAAAGCAACTTGGAAAATGTAGTGAGCTAAGGTAACAGTTACTCTTTGTTAAATTAAGCTTCACTACACTAAAGCTACAGTCGTGGGAAATGTAACAAGTAAAATAGCAAAAGTAGTTTACATGTAAGCTTTTTTTAAAATCATTTTTCAGTCAGGAACTCTTAAGTCAAAAATATATCACAGACAACTAAATGTTTATAATATATATATTTATTTGTATAATATAAATATAATTTGGCGGTATGGCTCTGTTCCAAGTTCCCTGTCCATTTTATGAGCTCTATGAAAGCCAAGACAGGGAATAAACAGCCATTTCAGGGGCACCCTCCTATTATAAGAATAATAGATTAGCATTAACCCCCATCTGTAACGCTCAGTACAAAGGCGACGGAGATCAAAGGTAAGTATAAACAAAAGAGGTTTTTATTTTGGAAGCAAGCAGAGTTCATGAGAGCAGTCATTCGTTCTTGAGAGTGAAACACTTGGACTTTCTTGTGTCCTATAGGTGAGTAGAAGTGAACTCCTGATCTGTATACTTTTGTTAGAAGTGTGCAGTGAACCCAGTGAAGTTGAGGCAGCAGCAGTTGCAGCATAGAGAATGGGTATTAGCAGAGAAAGCGTGGATGAGAGGAGAACCAGGCACTGGACATTGGCCTCACTTCTTCAGTGGAAAACAAATCGGTCCTGTGGACCAGCTTGAGGACAGATTTAGGCCAGCATGGAAGACAAGAGAAAAACAGTTA